>JASEVX010000002.1:23212468-23275080 GCA_031761405.1 Serripes groenlandicus
GGTAAATATCTATAAATGAAAATATACATTTTGTATCGATTTGAAATCGTTGTAACAAAAAGGTTTTGAATGTATTTTGGCAAAAATATGGTAAATATCTATAAATGAAAATCTACATTTTGTATCGATTTGAAATCGTTGTAACAAAAAGGGGAAATTGGTCATTATGAGCAATTGATATTTTTGTCACCAATGATTTCAAAAATCGTCTGCTTCATTGGCATAGGAATGCAGCTGTATGGGGGAAAGAGCTAAACCAGCATTGGCATATTTCTTTTTCAAAACGTAGTATTGCTTTAATTTTGGAAAATGAGAGACCTCCTTATACTTACAAGTATTAATTGGTTGTTAGGTATTTCGGTCGTTAATGCTCGTGTGTATTAGTCCCCTGCCCCACACATAAACGCATTTTGATACACATTCAGCAGACGACTTTTGAAAACATTGTGACAAAAAAAGGAATAATATGCTAATACATTTCAATTAGCACTTTTTTCTTTTCGCCAAAATGTTTTCAACTCTATCTCTATCTATTAATTATGCTTATATTTATGGAAAATGTTGATAGCTTTGCATATATATATGTTTAATATTGTCAAATGTACATTCGTTGTATATGAGGAAGGGGGTACATTATTTGCATCAAATATCGTTTCCGTGAATATCCTTGTTTAGTTGTTTCTGTGAAGTACACAAACGGCACGAGTACTGGTTAAGTCTCAGGGAAGGGCGATTATCATCGAGAGCGATTATTATAAGCCGAAAGCTTGTTTCGCGCAATCCATGTAATATAAATAAGTCTAAACAAAATACATTAGCCGTTAGCCGCGTCTAGCGATTTCGGGTCCTCTTGTATCTGCGCACAGTGACGACTCATGCGAGACCGTGCAGCCATCCAGTCTTACCATAGTCGTAAGCGTCCGTAAATATTATAAATACGCATGAGTGGATATTCTGACAAAACGCTTGAAGTGTAGTTCCGTTAGTTGTATGCCAGTATGTCTCTAAATGATGTCCAAGCTGAGTGCCCCTAATCGCTTGTTGAAGCTCATTGTGTCTGAGGTAAGGAAAAAACGGTTAAAGGTTAACCCTATTCCACATATTGCAGAAGACACTTGGAAACTATGAAGGCCAAACTTGGAAAATCTCTATAAACGAAAGTATGATATCGTCCCGCGATAAAACCAACACTGTGGACCCTTCGTAAAGTATCCACCATGATCAGCCTAAGCATGCCGCGCAGGCTAACCCGGATAGACACTTTTCGCTTCCTGTGGATTTTCTGTAAAAGGATTTATTACTCTATACCTCTTTCCCCCTGAGACGGAATGTATCGGCCCGGATCAGTCTGCGCGGACTGCGCAGGCTGATCCGGTCGATACATTACGCAGACGCCATACTGTTGGTTTTCTCGCGGGACGGCTTAATTATAGCAGCAGACACTTGGAAAATATGAAGGCAAAACTTGGAAATTCTCTATAAACGAAAGTATGATTATCATATTTAGATGAAAAGATTGTGGCAAAAGTTGAAATTGTTCATCGTGAACAAATTCACATTTTGCCGCAATGATTTCTAAAGTGCGTCAAATTTAGTCTGTTAGTAGGAAATGGTTAATATATGTTTCCTTCTATGACTATGTGCAGAGTTAGATCAGACTATGTGACTGCGATGGCTGATCTCGATCTGCAATGGTTGTGTAAAAGAATCACGGTTAGTTTTCGCAAACGCATCTCGTATCAAAGATCGGACATTTACATACAATGCATAATGTTGACTTACCGACTTAATGAGGCAGTTTGTTCTCCATTGAGCAGCATAGGTCGATCATTGGCTTATTCTCTTCAACAGTGTGTTTGTATGATGATTTATGAAGATTTCAACATATTCAATTATATTACGAAGTTTCCTTGGTACGTTACACGTACTGATGATTTATGAAGATTTCAACATATTCAATTATATTACGAAGTTTCCTTGGTACGTTACACGTACTGATGATTTATGAAGATTTCAACATATTCAATTATATTACGAAGTTTCCTTGGTACGTTACACGTACTGATGATTTATGAAGATTTCAACATATTCAATTATATTACGAAGTTTCCTTGGTACGTTACACGTACTGATGATTTATGAAGATTTCAACATATTCAATTATATTACGAAGTTTCCTTGGTACGTTACACGTACTGATGATTTATGAAGATTTCAACATATTCAATTATATTACGAAGTTTCCTTGGTACGTTACACGTACTGATGATTTATGAAGATTTCAACATATTCAATTATATTACGAAGTTTCCTTGGTACGTTACACGTGCTACTGGTCAATCTATCCTGGCTCCAGCAAGCGAGTCGTAATGCTTACTTTACCCTACAATCATGGCAATCATAATCATGAACCAGCTGTGATCGAATTCGCTACCTTCAACATCGCAGGCGAACGCACTTCCAAATACACCATCGTTGCGGTTTCATGGAAACTAGATGTTATGGTTACAATGATCGAAATGTAGTGCTTGTAACACAACTTACCCAGAAAACGCCGTGATGTAACTTAACTCTTTCAGCGCCAACGGCAATATTAAGGTGTTTGCAAACAATACTGATTCAGGTGAGTCAGCTCGTAACGAGCTGTCTCACCTGAAATCAGCATTGTTTGCCTTTTAGTTATTAAAATAGTCCAAACTTTTATTACATGAGCAATGTAGACGCCCGATTTTGAACATGGAAGAGTCTACTTTAAACAATTCGGCGCTGAAAGAGTTAAAAATGTTGTAAGCGGCAGTAAGCACAGTACAATAGAACACTTCTTCAACAGACTCGATTTGGTGCTAATTATTCCAAGGCCGTCCGTGTTTACCCAATGTATTCATTATATCCATGACGTCTATTCTCCGTCAAACCGCATCGGTGGTGTAGTGGTATCTAAAGAGTCCGTATCAGGTACGGGAGGTCGCGGATTCGATCCCCGGCCGGATCCTACGAAAAACTTTGAAAAATTACTTCCATGATGATTTTGGGACTATCATTACGACTGACCCGCTGGTGTCAGGTTAAATGGACCAGTAGTACAGGTATTATACCCAGGAATTGCAGTGTTTAACTGACATTTTAAAGAGACTCTAAACACCATTCAAAAAAGGGAGTTGTTTAACCATTTCCAACATGCAGACGCACTTCAACTCAACTCATTTACAGCAGAAGACTCTAGAAAATAAGGTTGGGAAAGGAGAATAAGCTAATAATAATACATCTCTCCGTTTGTAAAACTGTTTTGCAACCCTGTCAAATTAACATTTTCTTTTAAAAATATTTTAAATAGCTTGCCTCCAAGTCATCAACGCCGTCTGTGATTCGTTGTATGGGGAAAAGGTGTCCATAAAACATTGTCACCATGGCAGCATGACATTCTGTTTTAAAGAGTCATCTTATTCCCTTTCCTGTCAGAATTCACAATTAATTTAAACATTATTGAAATATATTTCACAGGTGTTATGTGTTACAAAACCACACCTACACATTGAAGAATAACGGAAAGCATTTAAAAAAATATATATAATAAAAATAAATCCAAAGATAAATTCAACAATGTCAATGGATTTCCTAACATATCATTTGTTAAAATTAAAATCGGTATTGATGCATAATGCGATGTTAATACTTGTTTTTTTTAAATTAATTCCGAACGAAACAACTACTATGAGGAAAGATTGTTGTTGGAATGCGCATTTAATGACTTTTCTCCATGATCTCGTAAACTCTTAATCTTAAAAATTATGATAATTTTAATAAATGTCTGCTTTGTATAAATTATCAGTTTATGCGCATTTCTGTTTTGTGACGGACATAAGGAGACAGCTCGAGTGATGGCCACAACATTCAAATAACCCGGCGCAGGGGATAGATTGTTTGTCACATTTTAGGATTGGAATGTTCTCATTTATATGTTTTATCCATGATATTTACACTGGTAAACTGGTAGTAATTAATTTTTGTCCCTATTGCTCATGATTGTCGTGATAGCATCACGACTTACACGCTGGTATCAAGATGAATGGACCAATATTTATATGTTTTATCCATGATATTTACACTAGTAAACTAGTAGTAATTAATTTTTGTCCCTATTGCTCATGATTGTCGTGATAGCATCACGACTTACACGCTGGTATCAAGATGCATGGACCAATAGTAATAGTAAATTACCAAGGTAACGCCGTGCTAAAACTGATTGTTTTATCATTGAAAACGGCTTTCAAAATCAAGCAAACAGTTATCTAAGATATTTGTATTTAACTCAATTATTCGGTGCCTACGATCACTGAGTATATATACTCACTCAGAAGTGGTCGTTAGTACGTAATATAACCATGAACTTCAGGTACGTATCTCGTGGAAAATAAGTTTTAAACAAAACAGTTTCATTCATCGAGATAAATTAATGGTTTCATTTTCATCTTGCTTTCTAAACCATTTAAGTTATGTGGACATATCCTACATAAGTCTAAATAGTTCAAATACATCAATACGTAAAAAGGTAATCATTATCTGCACTGAACGAAAATAACTTCTGGTGGATCTGAACAATACAGGTTCGGACCTGTATATCCATAAAACAGTCTCAAAAATCTTCAGCGCAAATGAACAAATTGACAACGGGCGAACATCACTATCTAGCCTTTCCCGAATTGAATACTTTAATCGCATTTGAAATTGAGTTGTTCTACTTGCAGTTACATGTAGTCTATCGAGATCATCCTACTTCTACCTAACGTAGTTACATGTAGTCTATCGAGATAATCCTACTTCTACCTAACGTCGTTACATGTAGTCTATCGAGATCATCCTACGTCTACCTAACGTCGTTACATGTATTCTATCGAGATCATCCTACGTCTACCTAACGTAGTTACACGTAGTCTATCGAGATAATTCTACTTCTACCTAACGTCGTTACTTGTAGTCTATCGAGATCATCCTACGTCTACCTAACGTCGTTACGTGTAGTCTATCGAGATCATCCTACGTCTACCTAACGTCGTTACATGTAGTCTATCGAGATCATCCTCAATTCTACCTAACGTAGTTACATGTATTCTATCGTGATCATCCTACTTCTACCTATCGTCGTTACATGTAGTCTATCGAAATACTCCTACTTCTACCTAACGTCGTTACATGTAGTCTAACGAGATCATCCTACGTCTACCTAACGTCGTTACATGTAGTCTATCGAGATCATCCTACGTCTACCTAACGTCGTTACATGTAGTCTATCGAGATCATCCTACTTCTACCTAACGTCGTTACATGTAGTCTATCGAGATCATCCTACTTCTACCTAACGTCGTTACATGTAGTCATCGAGATCATCCTACGTGTACCTAACGTCGTTACATGTAGTCTATCGAGATCATCCTACTTCTACCTAACGTCGTTATATGTAGTCTATCGAAATAATCCTACTTCTACCTAACGTCGTTACATGTAGTCTATCGAGATCATCCTACGTCTACCTAACGTCGAGATCATCCTACGTCTACCTAACGCCGTTACATGTAGTTTATCGAGATCATCCTACTTCTACCTAACGTCGTTACATGTAGTCTATCGAGATCATCCTACTTCTACCTAACGTCGTTACATGTAGTCTATCGAGATCATCCTACTTCTACCTAACGTAGTTACACGTAGTCTATCGAGATCATCCTACTTCTACCTAACGTCGTTACATGTAGTCTATCGAGATCATCCTACGTCTACCTAACGTCGTTACATGTAGTCTATCGAGATCATCCTACTTCTACCTAACGTAGTTACACGTAGTCTATCGAGATCATCCTACTTCTACCTAACGTAGTTACACGTAGTCTATCGAGATCATCCTACTTCTACCTAACGTCGTTACATGTAGTCTATCGAGATCATCCTACGTCTACCTAACGTCGTTACATGTAGTCTATCGAGATCATCCTACTTCTACCTAACGTAGTTACACGTAGTCTATCGAGATCATCCTACTTCTACCTAACGTCGTATATTGTTTAATTAATTAGTTGGTGCTTTACGCCGCTTTCATCAATGTTTCAGTTATATCACGACGTTTTCTGGGTGAGTTACCAGTACTTCTGACCCAGGCGGTCAATGTCGTCTGTAAAACTGTCGTCTTTAAACCCTTTTCTCTAGCGTATCTACGGGTTTTGACGCATCAACAGCAGACAACTTTTAAATACATTTTGACAAAAGGATGAAAGTGTTCAATGATCTCAATGTGCTCGAATGTTTTCAACTCGTTTCATTGGTTATACAGTTAACGTCACTTATAGAGATTTTTCTAATTTTTTACTTTGATAGTTTGCCTTGATATTTTGCTGCAATGTGTTATATTTGGGAAAGGGTTTAAATGAAAGTGAAAGTAGAGTATATGAAAAACAAGTTTCGTACCAGCCCGATCTCGTCAAAAATTATTTTTTTGCATAATACATGACCCCCGTTTTATTTGGATTATTTTAAGGCGTAGAGGTAACTCTTTTCAATGAAATAGGGTGTTCCACCTGAGAAACGCTTAGAAAGTGCGACAATTGAGGGTTGAAACGGGTTGATTTACATGGAAACAAAGAAGTAATGTATTTGGTGTATTGCGGCCTATTGATCATTATGAGTAAGATCAATGATCATGCGGATTTTATTTCCTCTACTTATAATTGACAACCGGTGAAAACTCTCTGCATGTTTTACCCTGTTCAACATACAACAAATATGAGCCGTCCCGCGAGAAAAAACAACATTGTAGACTACGTAAAGTATCGACCGGACCAGCATAAGCATGCCGCGCAGGCTAACCCGGATGGACACTTTTCGCCTCCTGTGGATTTTCTGTTTCAGGAATCGTTACTATATACCTCTATCCCCCTGAGACGGAATGTGTCGGCCCGGATCAGTCTGCGCGGACTGCGCAGACTGATCTGGGTCGATATATTACGCAGAGGCCATAATGTTGATTTTCTCGCGGGACGGCTTATATGTTAATGTCAAAATATGTGTGTGCTTGTGCGAAATGTTTGATATTACAAGATGAACCTATTAATGCAGTACAAACCTGTTACATATGACAGGTATTACGTTCAGCATACTGTTGATCCGCCATGACATCGGAATAATATAAATGGAGGTATTGTCATATTATTACCATATAAACGTCAAAGATATTACTAATTTATTCATCAATATGATATACAAAACGTCACGAAACACCGTCAAAGAACTATACCGCACAGAACCCTTACCTTCTAGTCGAAATTACAACGTAATCTTTCTTAGATTTTATATTTATATACGTAACATACATGAACGGGACAATTACGCGTGTAAAAACAGCATTAACATGAAAGACAACTGTGGAATTGTTGGCATAGTAACAGCTTTTTAGCGGTTATTATCCTAAATGTTTCATAGACAGCTTGTTGAAAACGATACCATATTGCGTTGACGGCTTCCGCTGCATCAGCGCATTTAGCTTATGTTATGCGAAAATAAATCGATGGGAGAACTTTAAATCATGAACCAATGTGCATCTTTAAACGCAGCCTTTTGGGTATGTTATAGCTAAAGTAAATGCTATAATAACCCTTTACGCATTGCGTGCCTCGCCCGTACCAACTGCTTGTTCCTCTGTCTTTGTTTCCTTGTCCTAAGTGACGTAAGAGTCACTATGGTGTCACGTCCAAGCGTAGTCGTGCAGGGACAAACATCGCTCTTCACACAATAAAGACTAGACGACTACGCATGAGAAAAAGATCAAGTTTGCAAGTCAGACCGGTGTAGGTTCAGATCATCTTGGCCATCTGCCCTGTTTTATCAGACTGTGTACAAGTTGACCGAATCTTCTTACAAATTTGTGTTAGTAAGACAGCGTGGATGCACAGGCTGATCTGGATCTATATAGTATATCTGTATCTTTTCCCATGCGCGGGCTTATATGAAGCGTATATAACACACCCACCAACAGTGTTGGGGGTGAACACTAACATTGTGTGCGTTTATAACTTGTCGTATACGATAATGTATTAATAATAACGATGGTCATTAAAAGGCGCTCTGATGAATGTATAACGATCAGTCAACTGATCTTGCCTTTTGCTAGTAGCATTGTCCGTAAGGGAGATTGGCTCACTTTCTCTGTTAGACTGTACTTTATAAAGGGTCCATGACAATTAAATTATTCTATCAAATAAAAAGATTAATTTAGTAGCTACCGAAGTCGCTTGAAAAGTTCATTGTATTGCCCTTCTGGATGTTGTAACTATATAACTATATATGAGCCGTCCCACGAGAAAACTCAACATTATTGACTCTGGGTAATGTATAGACTCATATCAGCCTGCGCAGTACACGCAGGCTTATCCGGGCCGACACATTTCGCCTCAGGGGGATAGAGATATAGAGTAATGATTCCTGATACAGAAAATCCACAGCATGCGAAAAGTGTCTGTCCGGGTGAGCTTGCTCGGCATGCTTCGGATGATCCGGATCGATACTTTACGCAGGGTCCACACTGTTGGTTTTCTCGTGGAACGGCTCATATTATACAATGGCCATTTTTGTTAATCAATTATATGGTTAATACAGCACATTTCCTAATTTAGCGACAGGCAATGTTAAATTTAATATAAATTTGTATTTCACTAGTATATTTCACAGAATTATACTTTGAATAGTTCTGGCTTTGTCTGTGTAAAATTCAGATTATAACCAGGAATACACTGTAGCTATTTGTGTCTTTTCCTAGTATTTTCGAGTCTATTTAGTAACGAGGTTAATCCTAGGTTGTCACTCTTGACATATAAATGACGTTTCGAAATATGTTTGCATTTCGCTTTCCTCTTGACGGCAGAGAGTCCGATTGCGTTTTTCTCATCCGTCACTGTTAATAAAAATAAAACACATTATGTATGCGTTTTTTTTTTACCTAACGTGACTGTTATTGCAGTATTGTTCAGACAAATAGTAAATCACGACAGCTTGTCACTTGTATGCAAATAGGGATCGTTACACATCACCTGAAGCAAAGTGATATACATATATATATCTAATTGCATCAAGATTTTTGCAAATAATATTATCAATCTGTTTATTTCGTAAAGCTGAGATAAGACAGCACAAAGCAGCCGCACTAAAGTTTTGTGTATTGTGTATTGTGGCCATTGCTTACGTGTTATCAACAAAATCCAAAATACGTTATATAGATAGGTCATATTTTGGGTAACACAGATGTTTGTAGAATTCATCTCCAATTCGACATTAGTTTTCCTCTAAACAACTCCATTGGTGGATCGCCAAGAGCCCCAGTGACAACAAACCCGGCGACCGGCCAATTCCTTTACAATATAAGACTTATATGGAGGAAAAAAGATTAATTATCAATTCATAAACTTTATTAATTTCATCATTTTTAACTTGTTCTTGAGTTTGGTCACAGGTGCCAGTCTCGTTTAAAATCTAAAAATAGCATCTGACTATATATTGACAAAATATAGTCAAATGCTACTTTTGGATTTTAAACGAGACTGTCACCTGTGAGTTTGGTAGGGTCTGTTACACAATTATAAAAAGAACCACACTTACTTACACTGCACGAAAATTGGGATTTAATTTAGAAGTAAATTTCCTTAAATTTCCTTAAATTCCGAAATTTACTTGCACTTCAAGTAAATTTCGGAATTTAAGGAAATTTAAGAAAATTTACTTCTAAATTAAATCCCAATTTTCGTGCAGTGTTAAACCCATTACGTCACGATTCTTGCTCTAACATCATACATGTACATGTAAGTTGTAAGTATAGTCAGTCCTTTAAACATGTATTTATATCAATTTTAGCATATTTAGTTCTCAGACCATGAATCGTGAGAATGACCCTTTAACACTTTCCTACAAGCACGTAAATCTACAGCCGACGGGTTTAAAAATATTTAGATAAAATTATTTTATGTCGCGTTAATGCAAACCTAGTTTTTATTAGAGTTGAAAAATGGGGAAAGTGCTCGTTTTGAAAAAAGTCTTCTGCTTCATATGCGCCATCAAGCGATTGCAAGTGGACCAGACACATAACCACATAAACGTCATTTCAACTTTTCGTATTTTATAATTTTCTCTAGACACGAATCATGAAATAGACACGAATAAAAACCGCCGGTTTTAAAGCGGAAGTATCTCCATGCTTGAATAAATCTCCTGATAAAGACGAAACTTATCTTTATTTGTTGTAAAACAATGAACTCTGATTTGTCATATAATGTTAATCTAAAGTTAAAGTAGCACTGCGTTTAATACAATGTATGGAAACAAATTGGATTCCTAACCCGCCTGTAGCTTTTCCGGGGACTCATAACAGAAAATACAAAAATACACGGAAAATACACGGAAACCATGGACAAACCATGGAAAAAACCAAGGAATTTAACCTTAAAATGCGGAAATGCTGGAAATGTGTACGAATACTCCGGGGTCCCGGAACCATTCCAGCATGTCCATGGAACCGTTCTGGGGTGTCCATGGAACTTTTCCGGGGTTTCCATGAAACTTTTCCGGGTTGTCCATGGAATTTCCGGGTTTTCCACATAAATGTCCTGGAATTTCCATAGAAAGTGTCAGATTATCCCTGGAAGGTTGTCTGAATACTCCGGGGATTTTCCATGGAATTTGGTAAGTCTCCCCGGAAAAGCTACAGCCGGGTAAGCATCAATGCGGCAACAATGCCGGGTTTTACAATTTTATTTATGCAATGTGGGTTTCATTCTAGAAAGAAAAATTGTTTGGTCTCGTCTTCTCATTTAACGTAATGGCTATCGGCGATTTTAAACAACAGAAACATTCCTTCCTACAAAAGCATCTTTGGCGCCTCTACTGCAGGTAACTTTTGAAATATTTTGACAAAAGAAGAAAGTGCTCATAATGAGCAATTTCTCATTTGGCCTAACTATTTTCAATTATATTCACTTATCATAATTTCATTTTCAGATATTTTCCATGTTTCCCTTAATGATTTAAATCTCGTCTGTTGAAGGGCTGTTGCATGTGGGAAAGGGTAACTCATCCGATCATAGATTACTTTATGCAACGTTTGTGACAGGACATCCTGCACCCTCAAACCGTGCACTCGTACCTTGCTACAGCGTTGCTCGCGGCTTGCTATTAATTATAACCCAAAACTATTAATATACAATATACGTGCCCGTCCGAACATGTCTGCCTTTGTGGACAGTGTAGATACAGATTAGTATGTGCATCCACTTTCAATAGCTTGTTAGAAATGTGAGCCATCCCACGAGAAAACCAACATTATGGCCTCTGCTAATGTATCGACCTATATCAGCCTGCGCAGTCCGCGCAGACTGATCCGGAACTATACATTTCGTCCAGAGGAATAGTGGTATAGAGTAATAATTCATGAAACAGAAAATCTACAGGAGGCGAAAAGTGTCTATCTAAATAAGCCTGCGCGGCATGCTTAAGCTGATCCGAGACGATACTTTACGTCCACAATGTTAATTTTCTCGCGGGACGGCTCATGTATGTCTACGTGTGTAGATTATGATAAGACGGAGTAGATTGACAGGTTGACCCGAAGCTACACTTTTCAGTTATACCAACTTGTACTTTTGCCCACGGACTTTATTTCAACTTTATTAGAGCCGTATAATTCTGGTTACTGCTCATGAGAAGGTTTGACTCCCTTTAAGACGACGTTTTCAAAGTGTCGACATTTAACAAGTTCTTGAAGACAACGGATATTAATTATACTTCACGATTTCAGATTATGTAAACTTATATGTCATGTGACTTTATATCATAATATGTAAATAAGTATAAAAATAACGGTGACTTATATGCCCAAAGGGCTTAATGTTCTTTTATTTTGTTATCATTTTAATATTTGTTTCACTAATGATGAGTTAGTAAATACTTTCTGACCTTATCTAACATTCAAGTTCTTGATATAAAACGTATAGGACGATGGTACCGTCTGTATGAATACGGCAGGATATTGGGTCAGACAAAGCTGAGCTGTTATACATGCCGTAGCGATACCCGGCTTTGCATTGTACTACGAGGCCCGTGGAAAATCTGATATCTCGCGAAACTGCAATATATTTTTTCTTATAATCATGAGTGGCGTGTGAATCACGCCCCAATACCGCGTTGTGAATGATATGAAATCATATTTCAACGATGTCTCATCATATTTCAGAGACCATTGCCACATCTATTACGGTATTGAATCATTTAGAAATTGGCGATAATACTTTTGTTTTCAGTTCAGTGATAAGTTGCATGTAATGCTAGCCTGTAGACATCCAACCTAATTGTGTTGATTTTTCTACCGAAACGCTCTCTTTAAAGTCTGATGGTTCAAACGATTTTGACTTCTGGCGCTAAGTTCGGTCTTTTCAAGTCAAAAGATAGCTTTCCTTCAATCATCAGTATCAATCGTTGTTAGTAGAGCATTGATTTATTGATTGATTGCTTGGGGTTTAACGCCGTATCAATTTGTTCAGTCACATCACGGCGGCCAGTCCACCTAACTTTGTGTTTCCTGGCTTTCTCACAACAGTACTTCACACGACAACATTTCCTAAGCTACTAGCTGGTTTTCAACACAGACTGTTAAAGAAAAATGACGTTTGCTGCATTGCATTTTGTCAAATCTTAAAGAAAAAAACTCACATCCCAGCCGCGGATATTTTTTTGTTAATTGCCCTTTAGAATTGAAATATATATCTAATGTATCTAACTACTATTTCTTTTGCCGAAACAACATAAATCGCAGTTCGTCACTTCTGACCTATAAACAGTAAAACAGACGTTTTAACGTTTTTCTTTTGACTATCTGACATTCGTTGTGTCATACTAGGTGTCTTTAACTGACTTATCAACTTAGAGATGAAACGTTCTCAGTCAGTTGATTTCCGTATTCAAGTCAGTCAGCGTGATACAGGGCATGACCTATATTGCTGTGGACAACGATAACGCTTGTCTAATAATAGAGTAGTATGGTTTACCCTATCCAGCATTTGGACACTTCTGTAGCAGACGACTATTAAAACAGTGTGACAAAGGGGGAAATTGTTCACGATGAGCAATTTTTCCCTTTGCCACCATCTTTGCAAGGCAATTATATAATATTTTTATAATTTCTAAATTTAAAATAGTTTTGCATAAATGTTCATTGTTGATTGTCGTACATGTATGTGGAAAAGGGTTAAGACATTAATGAAAAAATATAACACATCAACATTCGAAAAGGTCAATACAGCACAGGCTTGGCAATGTTGCTAAAAGTAAAGTAACCCTTTTTGAGACAATGGCAATATTCAGGTTTATGAAAACAATGCAGATTCATGTGAGTCAGCTCGTAACGAGCTCTCTCTCACCTGAAGTCAGCATTGTTTGCCTATTAGTTATCAGAATAGGCCAACACTCTTATTACACGAATACTGGAGACGCTAGATTTTGAACATGACAAATATGTTGATGAATCTGCAGCAGAGTTGTTCCCTTAAACAATAAATGTGCCGCACGCAATTTAGGAAAGAAAAAGGAAAAAATATGAAAACTTTCTAGTAAATCAGTGTTTAATGATATAAAAGAGTTGAAAACACGGCTGCAAATTGAGTAATTGCTCATCGAGAGAAAAACGTTTTACTGCCACACTATTTTCAAAACAAGCATGCTGTTGATGTGTAAATATACGTCTACATTTACAAACGGATTGGATGCGTGATAAAAATCATAACATTTATTTCACCAAGGTTTTCATCAAATATAAATTGATCATTTCAATTGAGTGTCGTATGTTGTAAATGCGTCAAAATGCTACTGTATGTGGGAAAGGTTGACAAGTAAACTTATCTTGAACAGTCGTAACAGGTGTGACCTGTTTTCATCAAATCAAAATCATTTTTTTAATGATTTACTGAACAAGGGGTTGTCATTTATGATGGTATTTTTATCAGTTTTGGCGTTTTCATTACATTCGGTGATTGGCATCGTGTATGTGTAACGGTCTGGAAGAACGAAAGTTTGAATCATGCAACATGAGAACTATAATCAAGAGAGATAACTTGTTTGTTACTACATAAGGTGATAAGCACTGTGCCCGTCGAGCTATGAGAAACCGTCTTGGATAACTAAATGAAAACAATAATGAAGGGAGATAACTTGTTTGTTATTACATAGGGTGATTGGCAACGTGTCAATAAAGCTATGAGTAACGGTCTGGGATATAACAAAAGTTTGAATTCATGCGACATGAAAACTATAATCAAGGGAGACAACTTGTTTGTTATTACATAGGGTGATAAGCACCGTGTCAATCAAGCTATGAGAAACAGTCTTGGATAACAGAAGTTTAAATCATGTAACATGAAAACTATAATCAAGATAGATAACTTTTTCTGTTATTACATTCGAGGATTGGCACCGTGCCAATAGAGCTATGAGTATCAGTCTGGAATAACGAACGTTTGAATCATGCGAATGACACATTACAATCAAGGGAGATAACCTTTACATTATTACATAGGGTGATTTGAACCGTACCAGTCGAGCAATGAGTAACAGTTTTGGATAACTGAAGTTTGAATTCATGCGACATAAACACTATAATCAAAGGAGATAACTTATTTGTTATTACATTCGGGGACTGACACCGTGACAGTCGAGCTAAGAGTAACAGTCTTGGATAACTGAAGTTTGAATTCATGCGACATAAACACTATAATCAAGGGAGATAACTGATTTGTTATTACATTCGGGGATTGGCACTGTGACAGTCGAGTTATGAGTAACATTCTTGGATAACGAACATTTGAATTCATGCGACATAAACACTATAATCAAGGGAGATAACATATTTGTTATTACTTAGGGTGAATGGAACCGTGATACTATGAGTAACAGTCTTGGATAATGAATGTATAATTAAGGGCAATACCATTGTTCATTATATAAGATAAGATGTACCGATCCAATCGAGATATGATTAATGGGCCGGGATAACATATGTTTAGAAAATCGGATCATCTTCGACCTGGCGACTCAACTTACATGTACCTTAGTTATATTGCTGTACGCAACTTTAACACTTGTACTTTTGCCGAAATGTACGACATTAAATCAAGGGCTTGGCGTGTTGTAACTAAAATTTTTTTTTTTTTTTACCAAGGTTAATCACCTTGCCATAAAGTCATTATAAGCGTTAAATCATTTTTCTTGGTAAACAATGTAAATTTAGGTGCCATTGCTCGTTCTGAGCAATGGCACCTAAATTTGCATTGTTTACAAAGGGTTCAAAATTGCCCCTAAACCGGGGTTTTCAAAATAGGTTTTAAGTTACAACCGTTTCACGCCAAGCCCTCGAAATGACATTGCTACCTATCGATCTATTTATCATGTATAACTTTTCAATTCATCAAGCGACACTCGTCTTCCACCACTTGTCTAACTGTTTTGTATGGAAAAGCAGCAAGTTGCTTTTAAATATTGAGTTGTATATTTTCGGTGTGAGAAAGCCAGGTAAGACATTGGGAGGTGAGCTAGTGGTGGTTATATGACTGACGCATTGTTGAAAATAACGTTAAGTTCCAATCAAGTTATTACTACATATAGACGAGTTTTGGTCATAACCGTACACCAGAGACTTCCGGCATTACAATACAACCGGACGGAGTTGAAGGCTGAGCACTGTAATAACTGGTTTAACAATTTCGACGATCTCTTTATTAGTGCCGTGGCCTAGCTCAAATTGACATCAATGTTAGGTAATAGATGCTTTGATATTAGGTAATTGACAAAGTAAAATGATGAATAAATATTTAAATATGCAAATCGTCTGCATGGAAGATAATTTGCATTTGTTGAACCCATTTGCTGCAGGAAACGATTTTGCATTTGTCATCAATATCGAGCGCCTTTCACACCTGGCTCTATAATGTTGGTTGCTCAACGCAACATTTCAATTTTGATATAACTAATATTGGCTATACGCTCTTCCATATTTAAAGCTACACAAGTCCATTTTAATAATACCGCATTGAAACGGTTAATTAAATCATTAATTATTTTACGTTATTGGCCTATATTCTTCTATGCTCGCAATATCCAACTGGCCACCTTTGCAGGAGATGTGATTTTAATCTTCTTTCATTTCAATGATTGATTGATTAATATGTGGATTGGTTGATTGATTGGATTGAGTTTAACGACATTTGTTTAACAAATGTATAGTTGTATCGCGGCGGCCTCTCACATTGAGTGTGTTTCCTGGCTATCTCACACATAGAGGATATTTCATGAGTGTTAATTTATTATCAATGCTATTAAACGAGTTTACTAAGATGATATGCTGCGAACTTTGGCGAGCGTCATATTCAGCTTAGTTAACGAGTTTATTAAAAGTGATAATAAATAAACACGATTGAGATATTCTTTTTATCACATAAATAGAGGATCTTACATGAGTGCTTATTTGTTATTGTTTTTATGAAACGAGTCGACTGAAATAATATGACGCGAGGCTCTGCCGAGCGTCATATTCGTTTCAGTCGACGAGTTTCATAAAAACAATATCAAATAAGCACGAATGTAAGATTCTATTTATCACATTACACAATAAAAAAGATTGTTTTCAATCTTTAAATCGATCTTTCTTCGTCCTCATATAAACAGTGACCGAAGTTCACCCCGAAATTATAATGCATACTTCCACTGTAAAAAGTAGTCCCTATCAAAAACCTTTTGATTTTATACAAAATTAGCAACAAGGCACTTATAACATTTCATTTATCGAGATTTATTCTCTTTAAACAATATTTTTAATAAATGCCGAAATTCAGAACAATTGTAAACAATATGCTGTCATTTAAAGCGACGTCACAATGGAGTGACGTCACGTACGTGCTGTGAGTTGGCTATTTATGTAACTAGTTACATATGATATTTATGTCACTGCTTTATGTCACTCCTGGAGTGCAAGTTATGTGATAAAGTGATTTATGAGGCGTATTTCGAAAAAGTGTAATAACGTTTACCATATTTGCCGGTTTTGGCGCCAAAGTGACTAACGTTATGACGTCAAACCTCTGACGTGACGTCATTTTCGTAGTTTGGTTTCCGCGTTGTCACAAAGACTTGAGCGTTAGACTGGAAACCAAACTAGCATTGTCATATGATTTTTGTGTAGTGTCATATGATATTTATGTAATGGCATTTGGACACTCCCTGAGAGGATTTATGTGATAAAAGAAACACGTTGGCTACCATCCCACATAGAGTGTTCAGCCCATTGACGAAAGACGACTGACGCTAGTCACAATGTCTTTTATCAATTATTAGAACTAATGAATGGATGATCTTATCGGTTTTAGTGTTCGACTCGTACAGCTAGGGTTTGTTCGTATTATCTGACATATCGACTATTGTGGTTAATCTATAAATCCGTATTTGACCCTATTTTTACCCACATAATAGGGTTGGATTGGATCATAACAGAGATAATGAGCCGTCCCGCGAAAAAAACATCATTGTGGACTCTGCGTAAAGTATCGACCCGGATCAGCCTAAACATTCTGCGCGGGCTAACCAAGACAGACACTTTTTGCCTCCTGTGGATTTTCTGTTTTCTGATTTTCAGGAATAATTACTCTATACCTCTATCCCCCTGAGACGGAATGTGTCGGCCCGGATTAGCCTGCGCGGATTGCGCAGGTTGATCTTGATCGATACATTACGCAGAGTCCATAATGATGGTTTTCTCGCGGGACGGCTCGTATTATGGGGGGGATAGAGCTGCGTATCCCTCCTTTATTCCAACCTCTGAATAAGGTTTAACGAATATATTGGATCATAGTCGATCATCGTAAACGCTCGATTGTTTAACTCGAGTCCTATACTTATTGCTTCAGTAAGATACTAAATCAAACAAGAAATATCTTTAAAAAGGATAAACGGCGATCAATATAAGAAAACACTAAGAAATGGAACATGTGCATATTTTTTTACTTGAATATCAGAAAGGTTCTATGTGTTTACCAAAGGCTAATCGGCCATCTGTATCAGTTTCAATTGACGATGAATAACTAAACACTTATCATGTTTCAAAAATAATTAATATTTTGCTCTAAGATATTATATTTCATACGTTTTCACTGATTTCTTTCACTGAAATTTATTTCTTAAGGAAAACAATTAAAATTTATTATGCAGAACATTTCATTTTAAAACTTCATCTTATTAGTGTCTCTCGTAGGATCGCTAACTTAACATGAACCAATCAAAACGTTTCATTTCCTTTATTTCTTCGACATTATTCATTAAATACAACATTTGATTGGTCTACAATCCAAAGCATTTGTTCAACATCTAGGTCAAATCTGAGGTTAAACAGCTATCGCCGAACAAAAGTCAATATGCAGAGATTCATAGCAAGACAGGCTGCTCTACCTTGTCAAAAACTTAGGGAAAATATTTCTTCGACCCTTTTAAATATACAGAGGTTTTCTTACGCCTCTGCAGCAAACGACTTTTACAAACTTTGTGTCAAATTGAGAAATTGCTCGAAACTTTTTTTTTTTCAATTGTCACACTTTAACATACAGAGATTATCCATATAGTTTCCAAGATGATTTCGAAATGTTATGCTACATATTTTTTGAATGTGATAAAACGATTTAATACATTTGAGCCGAGTCGGGAGATGTGGGGTCTTGATTACTCTCCGAGGTGATACCATTTTACATAAACAAAGGCGTAAAACACCTGGGGTCTTGATTACACTCCGAGGTGATACCATTTTACAGAAACAAAGGCGTAACATTCCAGGGGTCTTGATTACTCTCCGAGGTGATACCATTTTACATAAACAAAGGCGTAACATTTCTGGGGTCTTGAGTACTCTCCGAGGTGATACCATTTTACATAAACAAAGGCGTAACATTCCTGGGGTCTTGATTACACTCCGAGGTGATACCATTTTACATAAACAAAGGCGTAACATTCCTGGGGTCTTGATTACTCTCCGAGGTGATACCATTTTACATAAACAAAGGCGTAACATTCCTGGTGTCTTGATTACACTCCGAGGTGATAACATTTTACATAAACAAAGGCGTAACATTCCTGGGGTCTTGATTACTCTCCGAGGTGATACCATTTTACAGAAACAAAGGCGTAAAACTCCTGGGGTCTTGATTACTCTCCGAGGTGATACTACTTTACAGAAACAAAGGCGTAACATTCCTGGGGTCTTGATTACTCTCCGAGGTGATACCATTTTACATAAACAAAGGCGTAACATTCCTGGTGTCTTGATTACACTCCGAGGTGATAACATTTTACATAAACAAAGGCGTAACATTCCTGGGGTCTTGATTACTCTCCGAGGTGATACCATTTTACAGAAACAAAGGCGTAAAACTCCTGGGGTCTTGATTACTCTCCGAGGTGATACTACTTTACAGAAACAAAGGCGTAACCTTCCTGGGGTCTTGATTACTCTCCGAGGTGATACTACTTTACAGAAACAAAGGCTTAAAATTCCTGGGGTCTTGATTACTCTCCGAGGTGATACTACTTTACAGAAACAAAGGCGTAGAACGCATGGGGTCTTGATTACTCTCCGAGGTGATACCATTTTACAGAAACAAAGGCGTAACATTCCTGGGGTCTTGATTACTCTCCGAGGTGATACCATTTTACAGAAACAAAGGCCTAAAACTCCTGGGGTCTTGATTACTCTCCGAGGGGATACCATTTTACAGAAACAAAGGCCTAAAACTCCTGGGGTCTTGATTACTCTCCGAGGGGATACCATTTTACAGAAACAAAGGCGTATACTCCTGGGGTCTTGATTACACTCCGAGGTGATACCATTTTACAGAAACAAAAGCGTATAACTCCTGGGGTCTTGATTACTCTCCGAACGGATACCATTTTACAGAAACAAAGGCTTATACTCCTGGGGTCTTGATTACACTCCGAGGTGATACCATTTTACAGAAACAAAAGCGTATAACTCCTGGGGTCTTAATTACTCTCCGAGGTGATACCATTTTACAGAAACAAAAGCGTATAACTCCTGGGGTCTTGATTACTCTCCGAGGTGATACCATTTTACAGAAGCAAAGGCGTAATATTCCTGGGGTCTTGATTACTCTCCGAGGTGATACCATTTTACAGAAACAAAGGCTTAAAACTCCTGGGGTCTTACAGAAACAAAGGCGTAAAACTCCTGGGGTCTTGATTACTCTCCGAGGTGATACCATTTTACAGAAACATAAGCGTATAATTCCTGGGGTCTTGATTACTATCCGAGGTGATACCATTTTACAGAAACAAAGGCGTAAAACTCCTGGGGTCTTACAGAAACAAAGGCATAAAACTCCTGGGATCTTGATTACTCTCCGAGGTGATACCATTTTACAGAAACAAAGGCGTAAAAATCCTGGGTTCTTGATTACTCTCCGAGGTGATACCATTTTACAGAAACAAAGGCGAAAAACTCCTGGGGTTACGCTTCGGGTTTATTTTCAGAATAAAACATGTAAGCGAACAGTGTTTACTCTTATGATACTGCACATATTCACCTTATATTTCACTATTCGCGGAAGCAAAAATTACCCCAAATCGCTTGTCGGCGAGCACAGAAGACTGTTGCGACTGCTGTTTACAATGTACGCGGAAGCAGTAAGACGATTATTCCATAAAACCCGGTTACTTTATTGGTTTACCTTACATAACTTGTTTCTTTTCAGCTGTTAGTTTGTATCGCGGCTGTCAATGCCCAAAGGGGACCTCCACCATCACAATCTCCGACTGGGTATCCACCGAATGAATTTCCGGGACAAGAATCGAGAACCATGATCTTAGGAGCTAACCCTACTGGTGCCAGTCCCAACCTGAAACAGTCCCCTGTAATTACCTTGCCATCTAGGGGATCGAGTCCTTCGAGTGGTTCGGGTATGTCGGGTATGTCCAGTATGCCGAATATGCCGAACATGCCGAATATGCCGAATATGCCGCCGAATATGCCGAATATGCCGAATAGGCCGAATATGCCGAATAGGCCGAATATGCCGAATAGGCCGAATATGCCGAATATGCCGAATATGCCGAATATGACGCCGAATATGCCGAATATGCCGAATATGCCGAATATGCCGAATATGCCGAATATGCCGAATATGCCGAAAATGTCGAGTACGCCAAGTATGCCAAGTATGCCGAGTGTTCCGAGAATGTCCAAGCCACAAGTATCACCACCGAGACCCAAAGGATGTGTAAGTGTGATTACTAAGTATAGTTATACGCAAGGTTTTCTGTAACGTAGGACCTATTGAGACTCAAAAGAGTGTGCAATGTTTGGTTTTCTGTAACGTATAACTCATTGAGACTCAAAAGAGTATGCAATCATTTCTGTAACGTATGGCCCATTGAGACTCAAAAGAGTGTGCAATGTTTTCTATAACTTATGACCCATTGAAATCCCAATAGTGTTTGAAAGGGTTTTCGCAATGTATGACCCATTGAGACCCAATAGTGTTTGCAAGGTTTCCTGTAACTTATGACCCGATACGATCCAACAATAGTATGTTCAATGTTAAAAGTTGTCTGTAACTTATGACTTATCGAGATAAAAAAGGATGTGTAAGTAAAATTACTGAGTATAACTATATTGGGATTTTAATAGGTCATAAGTTACAGAACTCATTGCACACTCTTTTGATTCTCAATCTGTCATAAGTTACAGAAAACATTGCACACTCTTTTGAGTCTCAATGGGTCATACGTTACAGAAAACATTGCACAGTCTTTTAAGTCGCAATAGGTTATACGTTACAGAAAACCTTGCATAGGAGTTGCAAGGTTTCCTGTAACTTATGACCCATTGAGACTTAAAAGACTGTGCAATGTTTTCTGTAACGTATGACCCATTGAGACTCAAAAGAGTGTGCAATGTTTTCTGTAACTTATGACAGATTGAGAATCAAAAGAGTGTGCAATGTTTTCTGTAACTTATGACCTATTGAGACCCAATTATGTTTGAGAGGATTTTTTGCAATGTATGACCAAATCAGACCCAATAGTGTTTGCAAGGTTTCCTTTTCAAAGTTGTCTGAAACTTATGACCTATCAATGTAAGAAAGATGTGTAAGTAAAGTTACTGAGTATAGTTATATGCAAGGTTTTCTGTTAATTATGTTCCACGGAGACTCAACAATGTTTTCAAGGTTTTCTGTTACTTATGACCCACTGGGACCAAATCGTGCATGCAAGGTTTTCTGTTACTTATGTTCACCTGAGACTGAACATTGTTTGCAAGGTTTTCTGTAACTTATGCTCTACTGAGACTCAACAATGTTTGCAAGGTTTTCTGTTACTTATGTTCACCTGAGACTCAACACTGTTTGCAAGGCTTTCTGTAATTTATGTTCAATTGAAATTCAATAATGCTTCTGTCACATATGACCAACTGAGATTCAACAGTGTTTGCAAAGTTTTCTGTTACGTATGTTCAACTGAGACTCAACAGTGTTTGCAAGGTTTTCTGTAACATATTACCCACTGAGACCAAATGGTACATGTATGATTTTCTGTAACTTATGATGCACTGAGACCCAACGGTACATGTAAGATTTTCTGTAACTTATTACCCACTGATACCCAATGGTACATGTACACTTTTCTGTAACTTATTACCCACTGAGATCCAATGGTACATGTAAGATTTTCTGTAACTTATGATGCAATGAAACCCAATGGTACATGTACGATTTTCTGTAACTTGTGATGCACTGAGACCCAATGGTACATGTACACTTTTCTGTAACTTTTTACCCACTGAGACCCAATGGTTCATGTACACTTTTCTGTAACTTATTACCCACTGAAACCCAATGGTACATGTACGATTTTCTGTAACTTATGATGTACTGAGACACAATGGTACATGTACGATTTTCTGTAACTTATTACCCACTGATACCCAATGGTACATGTACACTTTTCTGTAACATTTTACCCACTGAGACCCAATGATACATGTACAATTTTCTGTAACTTATTACCCACTGAGACCCAATGGTACATGTAAGATTTTCTGTAACTTATGATGCAATGAAACCTAATGGTACATGTACGATTTTTCTAACTTATGATGCACTGATAGCCAAAAGTATATGCAGTGTTATATGTAACGTTTGCCGCACTAAGACCCACAGGATGTATGAGCGTATTTATTTTTCATAAGTTTAAAAGGTTAACTGTTACTTTTGACCCACTGAGACCCAAATGATGCGTCAATGTAATTATATATAATAGTGTGTGAAAGGTTTTTTGTTACGTATGACCCTCTTATACCCAAAGGATGCGTACTTGTTATTACTTATTGTAGTGTGTGAAAGGTATTCTCATTTGTATGATCCTCTGATGCCCATATGATGTGGCAATGTAATTACTGAATATTGTGTGTGAAAGGTTTTCTGTTACTTATGACCCAGTGGGGGCACACAGGATGTGCGAGTGTAATTACTTATTATAGTGTATTCGCATGCTTTTGAACTGTTAAACCATCAAAAAACCCTACGGATATTCAGGTTTAATACTTTAATGTTGTGTGTATGCAAAGTTGTGTAGGGTATGCAAGTATTATAACAAATTCTAGTGTATTTGACGGGATTTCTGTAGGGCTATGTATACGCCACGAGACTAACATTTTAGACAAACTGTGGCAAATTGTATTGTGAAGACACCCGCCAAGTAGACGGAGTGCCCTTCAAGGGGGGTGACCTTGGCCAAGGCACCTTTGTCACAGCCTATTACTGGTAAGACAAAGGAATCATGGATAAGCGTTCTTTCGCCGTAAAACGGGCGTAAATCCCCAATACAACCAAGACAAATGATGCGTACAAGTTCTACGAAAACCGACTGAAAGGCATTTAAGACAAGTTTCGATCCAGACCAGTCAGTGCATCCACACAGTCTGATCTTTCTCTAGACTTTTACCTAAATGAGTCAAAGATTGTGTAAAGAAAACAATAAGATAGTAAAACAGTACTCCTTTGGATCCTCAGGATGAGTTCAACGCAAGGTCCCTTTCCCACACATGAAATAATGAGGTTAAGGTTGTTTTTCTGGAATAAAATGCTCATACAAACTTGGATGTACACCGTGCGTCACCGCCTTTGAGTTGTAGTGGCAGAGCATCCGTCATGAATGCGAGTGGTTAAAGGTTCGATCACGGTTCGAGTCGTATCACAGACTTCAAAAATATTGTATCAATGGCTTCCCTCCTTTGTGCTATAGTTGTTGGGTAAGCATTACGACTGGGTGAATGGTGTCAAGATAAATAGACAAATACTACCAGTGTGTGTGTACCACGTGACTCTGACGTCACAAATACTACCAGTATGTGTATACCACGTGACTCTGACGTCACAAATACTACCAGTGTGTGTATACCACGTGACTCTGACGTCACAAATACTACCAGTGTGTATATACCACGTGACTTTGACGTGACAAATACTACAAGTGTGTGTATACCACGTGACTTTGACGTGACAAATACTACCAGTGTGTGTATACCACGTGACTTTGACGTGACAAATACTACCAGTGTGTGTATACCACGTGACTTTGACGTGACAAATACTACCAGTGTGTGTATACCACGTGACTTTGACGTCACAAATACTACCAGTGTGTGTATACCACGTGACTTTGACGTCACAAATACTACCAGTGTGTGTATACCACGTGACTTTGACGTCACAAATACTACCAGTGTGTGTATACCACGTGACTTTGACGTGACAAATACTACCAGTGTGTGTATACCACGTGACTTTGACGTCACAAATACTACCAGTGTGTGTATACCACGTGACTTTGACGTGACAAATACTACCAGTGTGTGTATACCACGTGACTTTGACGTGACAAATACTACCAGTGTGTGTATGCCACGTGACTTTGACGTGACAAATACTACCAGTGTGTGTATACCACGTGACTTTGACGTGACAAATACTACCAGTGTGTGTATACCACGTGACTTTGACGTCACAAATGCTACGGCGGACAGAAATATTTTACTTCGGTTTAGAAATAAAAACAAAGGTAACGTTTTGATTTCTTCATCATATTTAATGAAACATGGCGCAGTCTACGCCGCTTACAGAGCCCTATCTCCGGTTTTCAACGGAGTTTCATTAGTGGTTTAGTTTCTTCAAACACTTCGATGAACCTGTTCTCAAAATTTATTAATATCGCCAAAAGCCGAAGCATTATCAAAACTGGATTTTGAGAACAGGTTCGTCGAAGTGTTTGAAAAAAACTAGACCACCAATCAAACTCCTGTAAAAGCCGGAGACAGGACACTGTAAGCGGCGTAGAATGCGACATGTTTCATCAAAAAGCGTGAAGAAATAACAAAGTTACCATTGTTTTTACATTTTTATCAAGAGCAATTATTGCTGTCTGACCATGCAAATATGAAGTCAAAAGTCACGTGGTATACACAGACTGACTACTGATCTCTCAGGAAACGCCGTGATATAACAGACAGATAGTCTAAAGCGGCGTGAAACACCGAACAATCGATCATGGCCGCTATTGCTTCGTGTATATTAGTTTTCAACCGAATGTATGTTAGTTATATTGTGAAGGACGGAAAGCCATTACTTCCATTTTAAAAAAAACCTTTGGTATGACCCGGCTGGTGATCGAACCCGCGACCTCCCGCTTTATCACTACACCATCGAGATGGACACAGAATGGTTTTGTGGAAATCTTTGAAAAATCCTGCAGACTGCCTAGAGCCGAAATATTAATTCAAAATGTGGTTTATTGTCATACAAATGCACTACCTTACGGAATATACATGTACGTTTCTAAAAACTATTGCATACTATTTTTTTTTCCACATTGTTTCAGTCACCAGGCTGTGGACCAAACGAGATTTGTGCGGAATTGGGAAGGAGTTATTGCCGACCTGGCCAGGGCTGTTCCGTTTGTATACGTATGAACTCGTCTTTTTATCATGGCTACATGGTTCAGACATAATCGTTTACCAAAACTCTTCGTAGAAATACACATGTTTTATTACAATGATATAATATCATTTTTCAACCGAAACTGAATAGTAAGAGAGAAAATCTAATATAGATGTGTCCAAATCAGCTATTCTCTAAGACATTGACGATTGTATTTGTCGGCATAGCATCCTTTTGACAATTATAAAACAGAAAACGAAATGTGGGCGGTATCAGGAGGATATGTGGCCTTCTGTTTTCCCCGTAATGATAAGAAAATTCTCCTTTTGTTACACTGTTTACAACGCTATTCAACAATTCAATTATCATTTATAGAGATTAACCACAGTTTTTCCTAGATGTGTTTAAAGTCGTCTTCTACAAATCTGTTTTTCGACAGGTCCGGTTAAAGGCTAACGAGAGTCTACATAGCTCGCACATAAACTCCAGGGGTTGTGAGTGCGAACCTTAGCTCGGCCAACATTATTTTCGACATTTGACAAAAGTCACTGTCACTAGCGTTATTTATTACTGGTGTGAGAAAGCATGTCCGACATGATATGACTAAAATATTGTCGAAAACGGCGCTCAGCCCAATCACTCAATCAATAAATCTATCAATCAATCATACATAAACAATATTTCCTTTTTGCACGATTCTGACACGACTTATATTACCACTCCTTTACAGCAGACGATTTTGAAAACATGTAGACAAAGAATTGGAAAATGAAAGTTTTAACTATTGAGCAAGTTAAGCAATTTCTCCTTTTGCCACATTGTTTTATAAATTCGTCTGCTGTGAAATCATCAGAAAGCTTTATTATGTTGGAAAAAGTTAAAACGACCGTACCGACACAGTTAACAAATGGGTTTTGCACACATACTGTCCGTTAATTCTGATTAATCGGCAAACCAGCGTAGACTATTTCAAAACACCTTTAACAGAAAGATTTGCGTGAAAAACATATGTATAAATAATTATACAAGGACATATATAATAATTCTGACATACATGATCTTAATTAATCTTGTTATACTTGTTTATTAATTGATCAGAATATATAATCTATTAATTGATTTACTCGTCGTTTATAGTATCTATTTTCCCAGTAAAATGCCATCGATCCCATAGCCATACAGTCCAACATGTGTTTAAAGACGACCCATGGGGAGAGAACAATCTGGTCTTTGCTCACAGTTGGTCTTCACTTACAGGGTTATTTATGCAAGAAATGAGTACAGAAAGAGTGGTTGCTTTAGACAGGGAATTGCTAAACAAAGGGGGTCGTTAACACACGTTTGACTGTATATACCCTTTGACACGTACACGTATGTAATCATAGAGAATCGCTTCTCCGTTGAAAAAATGATTGCTTGGGGTTAAACGCCGTTTTCAACAATTGTTTAGTCATATCTCGGCGGCCAGTTCACCTATCCATGTGTATCCTGGTTTCATCACATCAGTACTCAACATAACAGTCTTTCTAAGCAACTGGCTGCTTTTCCACATAGACTGTTAGCCCATAGACGAATAAGGCTTGTCGTATTGACCTTTGTCAAACGTCGGAAATAATGTTGGTCGAGGTGGAGTTCAACCATACAGCCCCTGGATTGACACAGCCCGCGTCGCTACCGACTGTTTATGAAACAGAGCTTTAAATAGTACGACTGTGAAACGAATTACGTGCAGCAGGAAACGTCGTGTACATTAATCATCTCAAGATCTCTCTCAGGATAGTTATGCTTGGTGAACACGTTTCAACGTGTCATTCATTTTCTAAAAATGGTTGTAATTGCTGCATCAAGTCGATTATCATGTCAAAATCTCTTCTTCATACAGGCGTTTTCTGATGACCTTTAAACACGTTGTGACAAAATGAGAAATTGCTCAAAAAGAGAAAATTATCCCATTTTTCCGACAATATTTTCAAATTTATTCAATAGTTGATCAGTCATTTGTAAAGAATGTTCATATTTTTGATAGATGTTTTAAAGTCGTCTGCTGCAGATTTGCTGTAACTGGGAAAGGTTTTTAGCTTTGTGAACACAATATGCATGCAATTATTATATCAAGTCGCTTTCAAGTAGATTATTGAGCATCGAATAGGGAACATTATTCTGCAGTGGCGATACCTGGCGATACCTGGCTTTGTATTGTACTACGAAGTGGGTGGAAACATTAGTATCTCATGACACCGATTGCTCCTTTTGACACACACTTTTCAACTATTTCTAATAATCATACCTTCATTAATAGAGATTTTTCGTATTTCTGTTTACATATTTTCAAAGTCGTCTGCTGCGGATGTGTTGTATACGGGAAAGGTTTAAATAAACTGTTAATTAACTCCGTTCAGATAAAAAATACAAAAAAGAAACATGGCGAGGTTTCAACATTTGTAACAAAACACTGAAGTAGTTTGTCATGCCGATACAAAAAAATATTGCTGACACGTTGATTTTTTTTCTCAAGGAAGTGAAGTAACGTCTATTTCTCATCAAACTGTTTTATCATGGCAAAATAGGAACTCATAAACTGTCAACATTCGATAATAGGAATCTAAATCATTCAATACCGACAGAATAAATTATATTTAAGTGCCCGAAGAAGGCCGTCAGACTGAAGCTTGAATGTTGAGTTACATTATATATATATATATATACGATCGAACCTGTGTATAAATACCACCCTGGGGGTAGGCAGCAATCTGGTTTCTGTTGACAGGTGGTCTTTATTTGCAGGGTCATTTTTGCAGAATGGGATGAACTGTTAAACTAAAAGTGTGGTTGCTATATGCAGGGATTTGCTTATCCAATATGGTCTTAAGCACTGGTTCTACTGTATATATATATATATATACATATTGATTAATAGACCCCTAGTGGTCGCAAGATAATCGTATTAATATTAAATCTGAGCTTAAGAAATAAACGAAACCTTTAATGTTCCGTGTTAAGCAACTTCCCTGCAGCGAGTTGATATTGAATTGTGATAATTCGATTGTTCTTATTTTATCTTACGTCAATTTTGCAGAGATAAACTAGAGGGGCACACGTGACATATCATGAATATTTAATGAGCTAAGTTTCGCACTATTAACATATTGGCGACTCAATTGTCTATCCCGTCTAGATTTGCATCGATTTAGGCCAAGGAAAAGACAATAAATATGTCATGAAAATGCAAATACCGTCACGTTCATATAGACAGTTCATACACGCTACAATCGACCTATTCCAATAAATATTTTCTACACCGTTCAATGTCCCTTGGTGCAACACATTTATGCGTTAACGCTGCACGATAATAATCATAAACGTAATATAATTAATGACAAGTTCTGACAGGTTTGTGATACGGCCGTCGTCTAGGAAAATACGACCAATGGCGTTTCACTTTATGTAGTAGAACCTGTTTACTTAACTGCCGATTGTACCTGGCTGACGTACAGGGTAGCAATAAATTATCCCCACTCATTTCCGCTCTTAGGCATCTGCTAAACCGATCCCCGATGTAAATGTCCTTCGGGTTCCCATCAACAGTGTTGTGCCACGTGTGTTTTGCCCCCATGTTTTTCTTAGACCTGTCGAATCGAATGGTTTAGCATGTCGAGTAATATAAGCTCGAGTAAACATGAAATCTGCTAATGCAAGATCCACTTTCGCATTCTTTTTTCTCCAGAATTCCTTTAAAATGTGTTTAAAGTAATTCAGGCATAACAAGTCTTTATTTGAGATTGTATCAGGACAAACAAATCGATGGTTTCTCCTCCTGTTATTTGTGTGGATATCGGTCAAATACTTCAAATTCTCCAAGCAATCTGAGCCATATGAGACGGATGACAGTACATAGTTTTGATATCAGTTTTAGTTTTGTCTCGCTACTCTAGGGTTTTGGTCTCAACACAATATGAAACTACATTTTTGAACCTACATTAAGATATCAAACAGCAGAAAAAGGCTGTTTTTGTTATTATTAAACGACTAAATTGTGTATGATAAGAGTTTACAAAAACTATGCGAAATTGCACTCGTCAAATAAAGTTTTTGTTTTGTTCATATGAATCATTTCGTTTTCAATGGTACATTGTCTGTACATAAACATGAATATTAATGACACAAAAACGACACAAGGAAACGGTTTTTAGAAACTTAGAGCAGAAACGAATTATAACTTGTTGGCAGCAGTAGTTTTTGTCTTGTCCTAAATTAGAGTGTTCAATTTTAACCAGTTATACATGTGTCTTCAACATGATACCATATAATACGCGCATTTATAATATGTTGTTATTTATTAAACGCACAACGTGTTTGAAAACTTATAAATAGAACTGTAATTAAATTATTATTTGACAGGTATTCGCAAGCGTGCCTCTAAATAGATGACTCACTTTAACGTATGAATTATCGACCAAATCTTACAATAAACCTACCTGTAATTTCCCTGGATTTTGCATAATTGGTAATATTGTAAAACACTATTCACTCGCGAAAATTTAATTTTCGCAAATAGATTCGACTGTTTCTCGACGCGAATTGAAAGAGATCGTGAAAAAAGTGCATACATTTGTATCGTCATACGAAGTTATCCGTAATGGATGTCATTTACAATTTCTTCAAGTGTGTCGAGTTTCCTGAGAGAACTGAAAACTATTTTACACAAAAATACATAAGAAGCTATTTTCATTTACTATAGAGAACAAACGTTTCCATTGACATAAAGCATTGACGCTCAAATTTAAAGAAAACAACCATACATAATACATAATACAAACTGGCATTTCATTTAATGTATTTTACATGCGAACATCTGTTATACATTTAATTTTTTACGTGAGAATACCTTTACACATTTATTAATTTACTATTCCTGAATCATGAACGTAGAACTCTGTACATATAAAAGATCTACTGCATATAATGAAATATCTATCGTATATAAGCAAACAAGTCATCATAAAGGCGTTCCATAGTACAGGTTACATTCTGATACTTCGTAATGTCTTTTAACCATTGGCTTAACTCTTTCAGCGCTGAATTGTTTAAAGTAGACTATTCCATGTTTAAAATCGAGCGATTCCATTTCTCATGTAATACATTTGGACTATTTTGATGAATAAAAGCCAAACAATGCTAATTTCAGGTAAGACAGCTCGTTACGAGGTGACTCACCTGAATCTGTATTGTTTGCAAAAACCTCAATATTGCCTTTGGCGCTGAAAGAGTAACATTTATACAGACTAGATAATGTTGATCGCAAAAACGTTGTTTATGCAAATATATTGTATATGATTGCTGCATAACATTACAGCATATAGGTCAACCATATTATACAATTGAAACAGCTTATTTATATATATGTTGATATATGGTAAATACGCTAAAAGCAAACTTACTGTGACCTGTATCGGTTAATTTTTATTCTATTTTTTCAACTTTATTTAACAATTAAGCTATCTTTTTATGAAGATTGTTCAGGGTTTTTGTTACTATGTTTTCAAAGTCGTCTGCTGCATAAGTGTTGTATGTGGGAAAGCGTTACTCTGAATATTGATGTATTATTGTGTATCATTACAGAGATGAAATCAATTCGATTCCCCGCTTCAGCTGTATACAACATGTTCCAGCCAAAACCAACCGTCCCAGAAGTCACTATGCCAAGTAAGTAAACCGTAATTACGTTGATTCTGACTTTCAGTGTACGTATGATTGATATTATCAATGAGCATGAGCAGCAATTCCTTTTTATTTGTCACAATGTTTTACTTAAATCTTTCTAGCGCCTAATTGTTTAAAGTAAACTCTTCCATGTTCAAAATCGAGCGTCTCTATTTCTCAAACAATAACCGTTTTGAACAATGTTTGATAACTAAAAGGCAAACAATGCTGATTTCAGGTGAGACAGCTCGTTACGAGCTGACTCACCTGAATCAGTATTGTTTGCAAAAACCTCAATATTGCCTTTGGCGCTGAAAGGGTAAAGTCGTCTATTGCAGATACGTTAACTGCGTCTGCAAGTAGAGTAGGAATTTGTTGTGAATATATGCGTGGACAAAAGTCATAGTTACAATGTAAGGATATGATACTTGCCGAACACGATTGAACACGGCGTCAAACATCTATCATTTAACTCATTCACTACAGAATCTCACAAAGTCGACTCTTCTATGTTGACAATTGGATATCTCCATTGTTCGTTTAACAGGAAATATGGTAAAGTTTGATGTATAAAGGGCAATCAATGCATATTTAAGGAGAGAAAGCTCGTTACGAGCGGTCTCACCTGAATCTGCATTGTTTGCAAAAGGCTTTAATTGACTTTGGTATCGAAAGGGTTAAATATTTCGAAAACAATAACTGTAAATAAAATGTTTTGTATTAGCAACGATCCACTAGCATACAGGTTTTACATTGACATCATACCAAGTAAAGGTTTACATTGACATCATACCAAGTAAAGGTTTACATTGACATAATACAAGTCAAGGTTTACATTGACATCTTACAAAGTAAAGGTTTACATTGACATCATACCAAGTAAAGGTTTACATTGACACCATAGTGACAATACCAAGTAAAGGTTGACATTGACATCATACCAAGTAAAGGTTTACATTGACATCATACCAAGTAAAGGTTTACATTGACATCATACCAAGTAAGGGTTTACATTGACATCATACTAGTTAAAAGTTTACATTGACATCATACCAAGTACAGATTTACATTGACATCATACCAAGTAAAAGTTTACATTGACATCATACCAAGTGAAGGATTACATTGACATCATACCAAGCAAAGGTTTACATTGACATCATACCAAGTGAAGGATTACATTGACATCATACCAAGTAACGGTTTATATTGACATCATACCAAGTAAAGGTTTACATTGACATCATACCAAGTAAAGGTTTACATTGACATCATACCAAGTGAAGGATTACATTGACATCATACCAAATGAAGGATTACATTGACATCATACCAAATAAAGATTTACATTGACATCATACCAATTAAAAGTTTACATTGACATCATACCAAGTAAAGGTTTACATTGACATCATACCAAGTAAAGTTTTACATTGACATAATACCAAGTAAAAGTTTACATTGACATCATACCAATTAAAGATTTACATTGACATCATACCAAGTAAAGGTTTACATTTACATCATACCAAGTAAAGATTTACATTGAGTCTCAGTGAATCACAAGTTACAGAAAACCTTGCAAACACTGTTGAGTCTCAGTTGACATCATACCCAGTAAATGCCCGAGTTTACTGAACTTTACCGCCTCGGAGGTAAAGTATTAGAGCGTCCGCCTCTGGTGCGGGAGGCTACGGGTTCGATCTTCAACCGCGTCATACAAAATACTTTAAATATCGAATATGGATTTATATCAATGGGGCTCAAAATGTATGGGTAAGCATAATGAATGACTCGCTGGTGTCAGGATAAGTTTGCAAGTAGTACTGGTAACTTACCAAGGAAACGCCGTGAAATGACTGAAACATAGTTGAAAGCGGCGTAAAACACCACGCAAACAAACCAAAATAAGGGAAACAAAAAGGAAATGATGATTACGAAACACAGTCAGTATATATTATATCTGTTCCATGTAAACTGTCATTGTAATGTATTCATCGTATTCCGCGTTAGTTAAATTTACCAACAGTGCTATCGCAACATTCTAAATTAAGATACTTTGTGGGGTTTTGACAGCATATGATAAATGACGAATTTATTTGTGCAAACAACTGTTAATCTTAACTCTTTCCGTCACAATGCGTTTTCAAAAGTCGTCTGATGTGGACTCAACGAAACGTTTCTGCATTTGGCAAACTTTGGCAAGATCTCTCTCCCTTAATGCGATGTTTGTTTCAAAACAAATGGTATCTATATCTATAGAATATCCATATTTTTGCAGATATGTTTACACAATCGTCTTCTGCATCACAGCTATAATATCCAGTCAGATGAGCCATTCCATGAGAAAACCAACACTATGTAACTCTGCGTAATGTATCTACCCGGATCAGCCTGCGCAGTCCGCGCAGGCTAATCCGGGCCGACACATTTCGTCAGTCTCAGGAGGATAGAACTCCTGAAACAGAAAAATCAACAGGAGCCGAAAAGCGCTGTCCGGCCTAGCTTGCGCGACATGCTTAGGCTGAGCCGGTTCGATACTTTACGCAGAGTCCACACTGTTGATTTTCTCGCTAAATTCGTAAGAAATGTCTAAGAACGTCCCTTTTTACTTTCACAGGTCAAGCTATTCCAACACAAGCTTCAAACCAATAGTGAGTACTTTGATCTTTATTATTATCATGATGATGATGAAAACTATTATCATTATCATTATTATTATCATTATTATTATTATTATTACTATTATCATTATTATTGATATACACCTATGTATTATTTGGGATGTTTTAATCCTTTCGCTGCCAATAAAAAAAGGCTTTTGCAAACAATGCAGATTCAGATGAGACAGCTTGTAACGAGCAATCTCTCTTGAAATCTTCATTTTTTTGCCATTCAAACATTAAATTTTACCCAATTTCCTATTGGACGAAAAATGGATTGGTCCAAATGTCAACATGGAAGAGTCGACTTTGTGAAATTTGGCAGCGAAAGAGTTAACAATTAATTCTGGACGGTTTAAGAACACCTAACACGTATTGTGAAACCATTCGCGTATGTTGGATGCGACAGCTAACTGTGATTCCCAACATATAGTGCCGTTATAACGTAGAGCTCTAGATAAGGGGAGATTTTTACGTTCTTAAATCGTTATTTTCACATATAAACCTATGATGTTGGTACTCATAAGAATCGTCTGAAGGATAAGATATATATTGTTGGGAAGAGAGCTTATCTGGACCTCTGATTACGGGTGGATACAATATTGAAATTTGTCCATTGAAGATTCTTCGTGTTCTTACATAGACAAACAATCGCTCATGTCTCTTGATCTTTTCGGAAATTCAAACATTTTAGAAATAATTCTACTGTTTATTGCAGTAAAATTACCGATGCAGTAATACAGGGCCCTTATACGATTTATTCTGACAGATGTTACTATGAAATTCATCTAAATCAGTATATAGCGAGTCTGGGTCTTAATTGTATCTGCGTACACTGTAGACGGATGGGAGTCCATCCACAAATACGCTTACGAGTCTTTAATGTTTCCTCATGATGCAAAGTAGTTCTAGATGCCGCCTGTGACAAACAACTAGAACTGTGTCCCCTATAGTGTTATTATATTTTACCGATACATGACTCCATTGCGGAGAGTCAATAAGACATTAAATCGCTAGACCAGGTGTTCTTATTTATAAGTCACACTGAGACGAAAAACATGAAGCCATTCCGGAGCTTGAACACGAGACCTCTCGCTTTCAGGGCGAGTACTCTACCGACTGAGCTAATCGGTTCTCTTACATGCATTCTCCCCAGATGTGTACAAGCTTGAAACGCGACCTGCTTAACTGGAAATTATATTTTAGAATATAATTCGAATGTGTCGAGCTTACCATAAAGCATAGACATTAAGATTTAACCAAATTTCCTGTTGGAAGAAAAATGGAGTGGTCCAAGTTTCAACAATGGAAGAGTCTAGATACTTTGTGAAATATTGGAGTGAAATGTTTGTTCATGTGTTCATGTGATTGCTCGTTATATGTGACCTTATCTAGGACAGTTTATTTTGTACATCTTCAGCTGTAATAAATCCATTATCCATATTAAATTACATTATATCGTTTACCAGTATATCAAACCCAGCATATCAAACAGCAGTAAGCCAGCCGGCCCCACAGCCCGATCCATTGTGAGATATTTATATTTATAATAGCGCATCTCATACATGTAGTATCCTGGGTTGTATTCAGATTTACCTAAAACAGAAGTCGCTCGGGCCAGCGTCTTGTCTAATTCATTTGCTGAACGATGCATAAGCCCGTGTGTTTGGGTAATAACAAAATAAAATAAGTATCCATTGGCTGGAGTTTTCTACCGAACAGCTGTAATTTGATTGGTAGTTTTCTACCGAATAACTGTAATTTGATTGGTAGGTTTCTACCGAATAGCTGTAATTTGATTGGTAGGTTCCTACCGAATAGCTGTAATTTGATTGGTAGGTTTCTACCGAACAGCTGTAATTTGATTGGAAGATTTCTACCGAATAGCTGTAATTTGATTGGTAGTTTTCTACCGAACAGCTGTAATTTGATTGGTAGGTTTCAACCGAACAGTTGTAATTTGATTGGTCGTTTAACACGCTCACTGCCAAAGGCAACTAAAGACCGTTTCAAACAATGCAGATTCAGGTGAACCAGCTCGTAATGAGCGTTCCACTTTTCAACATGGAAGAGTCGACTTTGTGAATATCGGCAGTGAAAGAGTTTAACAGTCTTGAACGTTGTTCAGTTTGTTGCTTTCACTTAAAAGCCAAGTCGGGGTATCAATTTAGGTTAACACACACTGTAATGTAAATCTGAATACAGCCTTGGTTTTAGATTTAGAATTATATTAATATTTAGAGTAGGATGGTTTGTTGTATCGAGGGTTTATTGTGAAATGTATCACGCCAAAAGCAAAGTGACATTCCGTACAAAGAAAACACCGAAAACCCTGATCGGTCTGTGCATTAGTACTGTCTGATCAGGATATTCCTTGTTCGCTATTAAAGTCACACAAGTACCCTGGAAGCATCCATTGCATGATTAATACCGATAAATAACTATACTGTATGTGATTTCTCTAACCCACGAATGTCTGTTTTCGTGTCACATGGTACACAAATGAGCCGTCCCGCGAGAAAACCAATAGTGTGGACACTGCGTAAAGTATCGACCCGGATCAGCCTAAGCATGCCGCGCAGGCTAACCCGGACAGACAATTTTCGCCTCCTGTGGATTTTCTGTTTCAGGAGTCATTACTCTATACTTCTATCCCCCTGAGACAGATTTTGTCGGCCCGGATCAGTCTGCGCGGACTGCGCAGGCTGATCTGGGTCGATACATTACGCATAGGCAATAATGTTGGTTTTATCGCGGGACGGCTCATATATAGTAGGTATTCTTAACAAACCTGTTACCGGTCCCCTGTCAGGAGATATTGAAATAAGCGTCTATGTTCATTAGTAACTACTGGAGACAATGTAACACAAATTGAAGAAAAACACACTTTCATGTTAAAATCACCATTTTGACACGTATCGTTCTTCTGACAACACCACCATTCACGTGCAATATATCGGACATGTACAAGTCAAATTAACAGGTACTTTAACCCTTTCCCACACTTAACAGACAACTTTGAAACGTCTAGCAGAAAATGTTGACTATCTCTCCCAATGTAGGCATTACTATTGGACGAAGAAACTGATCACTATGAGAAATTTCTTGTTTTGCCACAATGTCTACTAGGGATGCGTCAACATGTGTATATAAATAGGAAAGGGTGAATCACATTTTATTGCCGAAAAACATTTTTAATGCAAAGACAAATATTTAGCAAACGTAATAATTAGGGGTCAAAATGGCAACAAATTCTTTCAATTTAGATACAGTTATTGTCAATGGTCCTTATACATATACGTGTGCCGTCGAAGTGCTCAAGACCACCTTGGAATAGCAATTTCTTGTCTATATTGACTATACTTTTAGTTTCCCAAATACACGTTTACTGTATGAATGACCCTGAAATTCTGCAATTACAGGCCAACTGTGAACAAAGACCAGATTGTTCATTTCCAATGGGTGGTCTTTAAACACAGGTTTGACTGTAATTCAATAAATTCAACTCTTAAGTTGTTTTCTTTTAACGCTATATTATGTTATCACATGACAATGCTTGTATCCGATCTAATATACACATTACGTATTTCTTTATATGTCACGTGTGTAATATAACATGACCGTATCACTATTTTTGTTTTGATCCGCGAATAATTACACAATGGCTAAGAACGTGTATCCGGTAAGCACAAACGTCTGACGATAGATGGACGAGGTAAAGGGTTCATTATCGGTCATAAAAATATTCTTTTGTTTGATTAGTTTACAGTTTATTAAGTATTACATGTTGGGACTATTTTCTGACGAAAACTTTATATGAAATAACAACTCATGTCATATCCTATATATATGAAATGACAACTCATGTCAGATCCTATATGTACAATCATAAGATATGTTTATTGAACACTAAATCTTAGCGATTGTAATTAGAAGTGTTTGTGTTTCAGCTTTTCACAATTTGAATTGGTCCAATTGTATTATATCCATGTTTCAGCTTTTCACAATTTGAATTGACCTAATTTTATTATATCCATGTTTCAGCTTTTCACAATTTGACTTGACCTATATTTATTATATATTAGCCTATATATTTTAACTGTTTCTTTCGGATAAGCCTCTAGTAGCATTCACAACAGACGTTTTGGAGAATGCCACATTCTTGAAAGTTTTCCCGCTGTTGTGTATATAGATAAGTTAGATGTGATAGTGCATGCAGTAAACTAGTATTGTTAACAAATGATCAGTAGAATACCGTGGTCCGAAGCAAGACAACTGTGAAAACGTTCCCAGTGCTTATTTAGCTTCTGACCAATCACTTGTACTCGAGCACACATTCTGAGCACATATTAAAGTTGTATAGTTATGGAGCCTGTTCTGCATGTATTACAATGTTTCATATTGCAGTGACCCTTACTACAATGTTTTATATGACCCTTACTACAATGTTTTATATTACAGTGACCCTTACTACAATGTTTTATATTACAGTGACCCTTACTACAATGTTTTATATGACCCTTACTACAATGTTTTATATTACAGTGACCCTTACTACGATGTTTAATATGACCCTTACTACAATATTTTATATGACCCTTACTACAATGTTTTATATGACCCTTACTACAATGCTTTATATGACCCTTACTACAACGTTTTATATGACCCTTACTACAATGTTTTATGTGACCCTTACTACAATGTTTTATATGACCCTTACTACAATGTTTTATATGACCCTTACTACAATGTTTTATATTACAGTGACCCTTACTACAATGACGTCCGTAACAACCGTTTCAGACCTTAGTAAGCTTTAAGAAACAGTATACAAGCTTTGCTTATTAAAATGAACCGCATTTCTTGTCTTTGCTTTTTCGATATTTTTCTGCAAAGACATTCTATTTCTTTTGATTCAAAAATCCCTATGTACTCTTTTGCAAGTAAAGCTTTCCTTTCTTACATACTTAAGTATTTTTTCGTATAGACACATGTCGCTATTGTAGGGTGCATCTGGAAGTGTATAGGAGCTTTCAAGAAAACATGCTTTCGAATCTTCGGTACTTTGGCATTGTTTTGCTATGACTTGTTTTCTTTGCCTTATATGATTTGTTGGATGAACATGTCAAAGAGCTTTCATGACATTTTTTAATTTGCTTTTCCAAAAAAAGGACTTACTGGAAATGACCAAAGACTTTTAAAAACATCTGGATTTATCTCTATCTCTCTCTCTCTCGCTCTATCTATCTGTCTGACTGACTGTCTGTCTGTCTGTCTGTATGTATGTCTGTATGTATGTCTCTCTCTCTCACTCTCGCTCTCTCTCTATATCTCTCTCTCACTCTCGCTATCTCTCTCTCTCTCTCTCTCTCTCTCTCTCTCTCTCTCTCTCTCTCTCTCTCTCTCTCTCTCTCTCTCTCTCTCTCTCTCTCTCTCTCTCCGTCTCACTCTCGCTCTCTATTTCTCAGAAATCAAGCTTTTGAAGCATTGGTACGTTGACATGATATTTCAATATCATCTTTGTTTGTAAACACTTTATTATTTTCATCAGAATATCCAACATCTTTCAGACAATTAGTGAATGCATGATACATTTATGTCTACATTTCAAGACTTACTTGAACACGTACAAGAACTGTCAAGAAAACCAGCTTTTGGCATGTATTGCTTGTTTTCAATTTTAGTCTTTGAATGAATAAGACAAAGAGCTTTCAAGAATGTATTGAATGAGGTGGTATTTTGTGTTTGTTTGTTGCTTTACTACCTTTTTACCAATGCATTTGCATTGTCATTTACAGGTTAAGCTTATATGTAATGGCTGTTTTCGTTTTGTCCAATTTAATTAATAACGAATATGTTCATATTTATTCCAATTAAAGAACATTATCTCAATATAGGATATTAACGAGACTTTTCCCAATGACAATTACGACTTAACAGCATATTTGTTAGATAGTTAGATAGTCCGTCAGTTTGGGGGTCATAATCGATATGAATGGACTTTTTAGATGAAAGAATACAATCCAATGAAAAACCTTTACATCTGTAAAATGAATCACATAAATGAAAGTCGCTGAGCCTTTTTCCCATATGCAGACACATTTCAAAGAGTAATCAGCAGAAGACTTTTGAAATCATTGCAGCACTAGGATTTGGAGAAATTTCTCCATTTGCCACAATGTGTTCACCTCATGTTTCTATGACCATGTTTAGAAAATGTATGTGGGAAAAGGTTGAAGGGTACAAACAAACGTAACCCAACCGGTATATCTTTAAAGGGATACATCATACCAAAGATTTTTAAAAATGGTAGTAATGGTTGCCCTCCTTGTCACATAGCGTTGCGGGGTTTGCATTGAAACTGACTAGCTGGTGTCAGAATAAATGGACTGGTAGTACTGGTAACATACCCAGGAAACGCCGTGATATAACTGAAAAATTGTTGAAAACAGCGTAAAACACACAAACCAAAATTAAAAGGATATACACAAATAAAAACTGTTACATTATAATTAAATGGATCCTGTCTCTCTTGATGGATACGATGATTAATTACAACAAGTGTCCGGGCACTCTGCCATGTTTTAATCTGAATTTATTTAACCCTTTCTTACATAAAAACTAACTTGCAGTAGGCTACTTCGGAAACGTCCTGGCCAAAAAGTGAAAAATCTCTATAAATGAGAGTAAAAGTTATTAAATCCAGTTGAAAACATTGTGGTAATTACTTCTGCAGGCTTAACTAGTATTGTACCGCTACATGATGAAGACAATCTAATTATATGTAGCATATTTTATGTAAGTGAGTCTTCCTTGATTTGTCTACTACAAGCAATCAATGGGAAATTGGGAAATATCGGGGTTTTATTTGTATTGATATGTCACACTGACTCACATTCTAAGAGATTTGAACACGATATGTCCTTGTCTTGATATCCGGTTTATCTATTTCTGTATTTATTTTGTCATTGTTATCAATTATTAGATTTTAGTATTAGTGTTGATGTTGTTGTTGTTGTTGTCCGCATCACGCACGAGGAATCTGCTTGCGCTGCACACACGCCGCGTGCAATCAAGAAAAAGAAAATAGTTTAAGTGCCGCTTGCCTTGCTTTAAACATAGAAAAGGATTAGACTTCCCATTTAACGATGTTAATATAATATGTTTCTCTCTTCTTAACAATAATTCATTATTTATATTTCATTTAACAGTAATTTACTCAATTGTCGACGAATGGTTTTAAGTTTAGCTTGTCTTGCTTACAGAATAGAGAACTATTACAAATTGTACGGTGTATTATTTATAACTGAATGCCGTTTTTTTAGTTAATTGTTTCATATTTGGTTGGTGAATAAGTATTATAAACTTTTTTTTTTTTTTAAACACTGTTTTTCCTGTTCTTTATCACAATACATTATTTAAATTTTCGATAAAGCAGTAAGTCTATGGCTTTCAGTTTTGTCTTTTTTAATCAAGTGTCTTCTATGTATGAACACTTCGAAACATATTCAGGTCGCATGCCTTGCTTTTATATTAGAAAATGATTAGACTTCCTATTACGATATATTACTTCAAATCTTCATGCCAAATGTCTGCTACAGTAGGTTTTTCTCTTTTATCTTCTAAAACTATTATCATTTATTTTTTTTACACATTTTCAAAACAATATTATTTATCTTTTCACATTTTTGATAGAGCAGTAGAAATATGCCTTTAAAGTCCACATTATTTACTCAATTGTCGTCGATAAAGAAACACGTCGAAAAGTATTTAAGTCGCATGCTTTGCTTTTACAATAGAGAAGGATTCGACATGCTATACGATATATCATTTGAAATCGTCAAGCCGGAACACTGTTAGGGTAGTCGTTATCAGCCTGGTTGCTAAATAATAATAATAAATGTTTTTTTTATATCAAATACATGGTTTATATTACTTAATAGAACCGTTAATTTATGAATTCAAATTCAAAAAATGATTTACTTAATTTTCTATGTAGGAACACTTCGAATAGAAATAGGTCGCCTCTTGCCTTGCTTTTATAGTAGAAAAAAGATTAAGCTTTTAATGGTGCGTTTTATTACTTCGAAATTTCAGGTCCAATGTTTGTTCGGTTAATTGTCGTCTCTTTGTTTGCAAGATATGCATTATTTATATTATTTATAATTTCAAAATTATTTTAAACAACATATTCACTATTCTTTATCGAAATGCATAATTTACATTTTTTGTAAGAACAATATAAATTTGATTTTGGATTTCTTGATGTTGTTTGTCGATATAGGAACAGTTAACTTTGCCTCAGTTAAAAGACACTAACATTTTTAATGTCATCAAAACACTTGAATTTTAGAATAAAAGCTTAAACTTTGAAGTAAGAAACACAAACTCTTTACCGTGTTATCAAACGGTACAAACAGTAATCCTTCTAAATATTTTCATCGATAAAATGTATATTCCTTGCATGTTTAACTGTCACACGATCAATATGTAAATAGAGAGATCAGATTCTAGAAGAAATAAGTTTTCACAGACTACTAAATCAGTAACAATGAAAGTTAAAGTTTGTTCTTTTTTTGTAGTGTCGGAAACCCCAACACACAACAATCACAGCAACGACCGACTAACCAATAGTGAGAGTTCTATTACTACTTGTTGTTTTGTTCGTCATTTCAAACGTAGTTCTCGTTGTCATATTGTTATTTTCTCTTTCAAATTCTTATTTATACTTTACTTCTTTTCCTTTACCATGCAAGTTCTATGTTTACATGTTGATAAATTCTACATGCGCGTCTGTTTATTTCAAAGCAATGCTAAACTATTTACATTTTTTTTTGTAAGAACAATATAAATTGATTTTGGATTTCTTGTTCTTAATTGTCGATGTAGAAACAGTTAACTTTGCCTGAATTGAAAGACACTAACATTTTTAATGTCAACAAAACCCTTGAATTTTAGAATGAAAGCTTAAACTTTGAAGTAAGAAAAACAAACACTCTTTACCGTGTTATCCCAATAGTACAACCAGTAATATTTCTAAATATTTTCATCTATAAAATGTATATTCCTTGCATGTTTAACTGTCACACGATCAATATGTAAATAGAGAGATCAGATTCTAGAAGAAATAAGTCCTCGCAGACTACTAAATCAGTAACAGTGAAAGTTAAAGTTTGTTCTTTCTTTGTAGTGTCGGAAACCCCAACACACAACAAGCGCAGCAACGACCGACTAACCAATAGTGAGAGTTCTATTACTACTTGTTGTTTTGTTCGTCATTTCAAACGTAGTTCTCGTTGTAGTATTGTTATTTTCTCTTTCAAATTCTTATTTATACTTTACTTCTTTTCCTTTACCATGGAAGTTCTATGTTTACATGTTGATAAATTCTACATGCGCGTCTGTTTATTTCATAGCAATGCTAAACCATTTACATTTTTTTTTGTAAGAACAATATAAATTGATTTTGGATTTCTTGTTTTTAATTGTCGATGTAGAAACAGTTAACTTTGCCTGAATTGAAAGACACTAACATTTTTAATGTCAACAAAACCCTTGAATTTTAGAATAAAAACCTTAAACTTTGAAGTAAGAAAAACAAACACTCTTTACCGTGTTATCCCAAAAGTACAACCAGTAATCTTTCTAAATATTTTCATCGATATAATGTATATTCCTTGCATGTTTAACTGTCACACGATCAATATGTAAATAGAGAGATTAGATTCTTGAAGAAATAAGTCCTCGCAGACTACTAAATCAGTAACAGTGAAAGTTAAAGTTTGTTCTTTCTTTGTAGTGTCGGAAACCCCAACACACAACAATCACAGCAACGACCGACTAACCAATAGTGAGAGTTCTATTAATACTTGTTGTTTTGTTCGTCATTTCAAACGTAGTTCTCGTTGTCATATTGTTATCTAATCTTTCAAATTCTTATTTATACTTTACTTCCTTTCCTTTACCATGCAAGTTCTATGTTTACATGTTGATACAGAAATTAGGGACGTTAAAGGAACTAACCAATATGTCATTAGCGATAATCGTAGTTCCAAATCAACGTGCACATCCGCACTGTTTGATCGACTATGTACTGTTTGCTAATTGGTCAACGAAGAGTATATTATTTACAATTTCAAAATTATTTTAAACAACATTTTTTTGTAAGAACAATATGAATTGATTTTGGATTTCTTGTTTTTAATTGTCGATGTAGAAACAGTTAATTTTGCCTCAATTGAAAGACACTAAGATTTTTGATTTGATGTCAACAAAATCCTTGAATTTTAGAATAAAAGCTTAAACTTTGAAGTAAGAAAAACACACACTCTTTACCGTGTTATCTCAATAGTACAAACAGTAATCTTTCTAAGTATTTTCATCAATATTCCTTGCATATTTAACTGTCACACATTGAATACGGAAATAGAGAGATCAGATTCTAGAAGAAATAAGTCTTTGAAGACTACTAAATCAGTAACAGTGAAAGTTAAAGTTTGTTCTTTCTTTGTAGTGTCGGAAACCCCAACACACAACAATCACAGCAACGACCGACTAACCAATAGTGAGAGTTCTATTAATACTTGTTGTTTTGTTCGTCATTTCAAACGTAGTTCTCGTTGTAGTATTGTTATTTTCTCTTTCAAATTCTTATTTATACTTTACTTCTTTTCCTTTACCATGGAAGTTCTATGTTTACATGTTGATAAATTCTACATGCGCGTCTGTTTATTTCATAGCAATGCTAAACCATTTACATTTTTTTTTGTAAGAACAATATAAATTGATTTTGGATTTCTTGTTTTTAATTGTCGATGTAGAAACAGTTAACTTTGCCTGAATTGAAAGACACTAACATTTTTAATGTCAACAAAACCCTTGAATTTTAGAATAAAAACCTTAAACTTTGAAGTAAGAAAAACAAACACTCTTTACCGTGTTATCCCAAAAGTACAACCAGTAATCTTTCTAAATATTTTCATCGATATAATGTATATTCCTTGCATGTTTAACTGTCACACGATCAATATGTAAATAGAGAGATTAGATTCTTGAAGAAATAAGTCCTCGCAGACTACTAAATCAGTAACAGTGAAAGTTAAAGTTTGTTCTTTCTTTGTAGTGTCGGAAACCCCAACACACAACAATCACAGCAACGACCGACTAACCAATAGTGAGAGTTCTATTACTACTTGTTGTTTTGTTCGTCATTTCAAACGTAGTTCTCGTTGTCGTATTGTTATTTTCTCTTTCAAATTCCTATTCATACTTTACTTCTTTTCCTTTACCATGGAAGTTCTATGTTTACATGTTGATAAATTATACATGCGCGTCTGTTTACTTCATAGCAATGCTAAACTATTAAACACTTCACTAACGTTAACAAATACTGATTTAAGATAAAGAAATCAATAAAGACAATATGTCATTAGCTATACTCGTAGTTCCAAATCAACATGCACATCCGCACTTTTTGATCGGGTAATGTATTGTTTGCTAATTGGTCAACGAAGAGTTTTTTATTTACAATTTCAAAATTATTTTAAACAACATATTCACTATTCTTTATAGAAGTGCATAATTTACATTTCTTTTGTAAGAACAATATGAATTGATTTTGGATTTCTTGTTTTTAATTGTCGATGTAGAAACATTTAACTTTGCCTCAATTGAAAGACACTAACATGTTTAATGTCAACAAAACCCTTGAATTTTAGAATAAAAGCTTAAACTTTGAAGTAAGAAACACAAACTCTTTACCGTGTTATCAAACGGTACAAACAGTAATCATTCTAAATATTTTCATCGATAAAATGTATATTCCTTGCATGTTTAACTGTAACACGATCAATATATAAATAGAGAGATCAGATTCTAGAAGAAATAAGTCTTCACAGACTACTAAATCAGTAACAGTGAAAGTTAAAGTTTGTTCTTTCTTTGTAGTGTCGGAACACCCAACACACAACAAGCGCAGCAACGACCGACTAACCAATAGTGAGAGTTCTGTTAATACTTGTTGTTTTTGTTCGTCATTTCAAACGTAGTTCTCGTTGTCATATTGTTATTTTCTCTTTCAAATTCTTATTTTTACTTCTTTTCCTTGCTGTGTGTATTTAATCGGGTAATGTACTGTTTGCTAATTGGTCAACGAAGAGTTTTTTATTTATAATTTCAAAATTATTTTAAACAACATATTCACTATTCTTTATAGAAGTGCATAATTTACATTTTTTTGTAAGAACAATATAAATTGATTTTGGATTTCTTGTTTTTAATTGTCGATGTAGAAACAGTTAACTTCGCCTCAATTGAAAGACACTAACATTTTAATGTCAACAAAACCCTTGAATTATAGAATAAAAGCTTAGACTTTGAAGAAAGAAAAACACACACTCTTTCACTCTTTACCGTGTTATCCCAATAGTACAAACAGTAATCTTTCTAAGTATTTTCATCCATAAAATGTATATTCCTTCCATGTTTAAATGTCACACATTGAATACGGAAATAGAGAGATCAGATTCTAGAAGAAATAAGTCTTCGCAGACTACTAAATCAGTAACAGTGAAAGTTAAAGTTTGTTCTTTCTTTGTAGTGTCGGAAACCCCAACACACAACAAGCGCAGCAACGACCGACTAACCAATAGTGAGAGTTCTGTTAATACTTGTTGTTTTGTTCGTCATTTCAAACGTAGTTCTCGTTGTCATATTGTTATTTTCTCTTTCAAATTCTTATTTATACTTTACTTCTTTTCCTTTACCATGGAAGTTCTATGTTTACATGTTGATAAATTATACATGCCCGTCTGTTTACTTCATAACAATGCTAAACTATTAAACACCTCACTAATGTTAAGAAATGCTGCTTTAAGATAAAGAAATTAGGGACATTAAAGGAACTAACCAATATGTCATTAGCGATAATCGTAGTTCCAAATCAACGTGCACATCCGTACTGTTTGGTCGGGTAATGTACTGTTTGCTAATTGGTCAACAAAGAGTTTTTATTATAATTTCGCAGACTAACCCGGACAGACATTTTTCGCCTCCTGTGGATTTTCTGTTTCAAGAATCATTACTCTATACCTCTATCTCCCAGAGACGGAAAATGTTGGACCGGATCAAGTTGCGCGGACTGCCCAGGCTGATCTGGGTCGATACATTAAACAGAGGCCATAATGTTTGTTTTCTTGTGGGACGGCTCCAATAATTTCTTCAAAGTCTTATTCAATCACGTTGTAATGAGAGTTGAATGTGCACGAGGGGTACACTATGTTCTTTCTTTGTTTACAGTTCCCATACCCAACAAACACGGCAAGCCAGGCAAAACCCAAATAAAGCATTGTGAGATTGCTATTTAATACTTGTTGTTATCATCGTCATTTCAAACGCAGTTCTTGTAACCGTACCTTTATTTTGTCATGGAAGTTCTTCTGTCATCATTTGTTTTATAAAAGTAACTACCAATAACAGGACCGCCCGGTGGTGTATTGATAGAGCGTCCGCCTCGGGTGCGGGAGGTCACGGGTTCGATCCCCGGTCGGGTCATACCAAAAACCTTAAACATGGTAGTAATGGCTGCCCTCCTAGGCGTTCCGGGGTTAGCATTAAGACAGATTGACTGTTGTCAGTATAAATGGACAAGTAGTACTTATCCAGGAAACGCGGTGTTTATTCCTGACGCGTTCAGCTTTTACACTTTGAAAACAGTATGTGTTTAGCCATTGCATGTTTAGCTGTTACACTTTGAAAACAAAACTAACATTTGGAAGTAATTTTATTCATGGAGGGTATACCCATGCCAGACATTGTCAAGACATTCAATATGAAAATAGAGATAAGTTCACCTAAAAGACTTATTTAATCATTCAATCACTTGGCATTGAGAGTCGATTGTGCAGACGAGGGATACATTGTGTTCTTTCTTTGTTTAAACTTCTCATAGACCACACATGCAGCACGCCAATACAAAACCAACTAACGCAGTGTGAGATTGTTATTAATACTTGTTGCTACCTGCGTCATTTCAAACGCTATAAATTGTTTTTCTTTGAAGTTCTTTTAACATCATTTGCTTTTCTTTGAAGTTCTTTTAAAAGAACTTCAACATCATTTGCTTTTCTTTGAAGTTCTTTTAACATCATTTGCTTTCTATAAGTTACTTCGATACACTCTGTGTTTATCCATTGAGCGGTCAAATAAAACACTTTGAAAACACAAATAACACTTAAAGGTAATTTTAATAATAAAGGGCCTACCCATTTCAGACATTGTAAATATAATTTGATGGTACTTTAATAAGTACAGAGTTTATCCAATGGACGTACAGCTATAACACTTTGAAAGCATGACTAACATTTGCAGATATTTTAATCTATAACGAGCATAACTAAGTCAATTATTGTAAATAAACTTTAGGGACACTTTCATAAATTAAGTGTTTATTCTTGTGCTTTAAACGGATACACTTTGAAGACATACATCACACCAAGAGATGTTTTGATTAATAAAGGGTATACCCATATCAGACATTGTAAATAAACAAACGGGATACGTACATATATATAGAGTGTGTATTCATTTCACGTTCAACTGTCGCACATTCGAGCCTTAAAAAGATATATGTTCACTTAGACATACTGTCATCACAGACTTTATCGATCACGTGGTATTGAGAAGTGAATGTCTACGAGGAGTACATTATGTTCTTTATTTGTTTACAGTTCCCATAACCCACAAAGGCAGCAAGTCAAACAACAACCGACTAACGCATTGTGAGATTTCTATTAATTTCTGTTGCTTTGTGTTACCAACCGGCTAATGTTTTTCATTTCAAAAAGTTTCAAACACAATCTTTCTTGTGCCATTCTAACTCTGTTATCTTCATTTGCTCTCACAGAAAATGGAACTATTATTCGATCTAGCAGTTACATTAGCCTTTGGCTACATACAAAAAACCTGCAGCGGTCGCCAGTGACATTATTCATTCAAAAATAAAGAAAATATTTATTAATTTAAGAACACTTTTTAAATAAGTTTCGAAACATTGTAGAAAAAGTAGGAATTACTCTTTTTTTTCACAACGCGTCTGCTGCAAACGCGTCATAAAGCGATTGTATGTGGAAAAGGTGTTTAAAAGCATTTTAAGCTCAGGGCTACCATTTCACTACAACAAACTATAAGTGTAGTATAAATACTGAATATTCTTGAAAATACACTTTAGGGGCACTTTCATAAATGAATTGTTTATCCCTTGTGCTTTAAACGGATACACTTTGAAGACATACATCACATCAAGAGATGTTTTGATTAGTAAAGGGTATACCCATATCAGACATTGTAAATAAACAAAAGGGATACGTACATATATAGAGTGTGTATTCATTTCACGTTCAACTGTCGCACATTCGAGCCTTAAAAAGAGATATGTTCACTTAGACATACTGTCATCACAGACTTTATCAATCACGTGGTACTGAGAAGTGAATGTCTACGAGGAGTACATTATGTTCTTTATTTGTTTACAGTTCCCGTAACCCACAAAGGCAGCAAGCCAAGACAAAACCAACTAACTCATTGTGAGATTTCTATTACTATTTGTTGTTATCTTCGTCATTTCAAACGCAGTCTTCTAACCATACACTCATGTTATATTTGAAGTTCTTCTATAACATCATGTACTGTCATGAATTACTTCGATTCACTCTATGTTTATCAATTGCGCGATCAACTGATACACTTTGAACATATAAGAACATTTAAAGTTATTGTTATTAATAAAGGAAATTCCCATGTCAGACATTGTAATTATACGTTCGGGGTATTTTAATAAATAGAGGAGATGTCCATCGCATTTTCAGCTGTTACACTTTGAAAACATCAATAGCCCTTATAACATAATACCCAAGTCAGATATTGTAAATAACCATTCAGGATACTTTCATAAATGAAGTGTTTATCCTTTGTGGGTTCAACTGATACACTTTGAAGACACAAACACTTATAAGAAGTATTAGGATTACTAAAGAGCAACCCCACAGTAAATACACGTTCGGTGTACGTTAATAAATAGAGGCGTTATCCATTGCCCCTTCAACTGTTACACTTTGAAAACATAAATAACATTTTTAAGGCATTTTAATAAATAAAGGACATACCTTCATTATTAGTCAGACATTGTAAATAAACTGTCGGGGTACATTAATTAAAAGAGAATGTAGTCAGTGCATGTCTAACTTAAACACTTTGAAATATAAAGTAAAGATGTAGAGGTATTTTAGTTCATTCGAACACTGTAAATACATATTCGCGATACTGTAATGAATAGAGTGTTTATCCAACTTCTTATGCGTTTGATTCGTAAATAGATATATGTGTACTTCGAAATAATGTCATCACACACATCACATTGTGTTCTTTCTTTGTTTACAGTTCCCATAACCCACAAAGGCAGCAAGCCAAACAACAACAACCGACTAACGCATTGTGAGATTTCTATCAATTTCTGTTCCTTTGTGTTACCAACCGGCTAATGTTGTTCACTTCAATAAGTTTCAAACACAATCTTTCTTGTGCCATTCAAACTCTGTTATCTTCATTTTCTGTCACAGAAGATCGAACTATTATTCCATCTAGCAGTTATCTTACTGAATATTTACTACAATATTTGGGCCACGCCCCATAGAGTGTTATTTATACGTAAAATTTTCATTGTTTGGCGGGAGAAAATAAATAACAACATCGTTATTTGCGGATTTTTATTAAATTTGACGGTAGGTTTTCGATACATAAAATAGAAATGATTTTGCCTAAATATTACTGGTTCTCTGCATATTTTATTACGGAGCGCAGATTCAAAACTGGAACCTCGCTGAATGTAATCCGCGCACTGTCTGACGTTACAATTCCGTATTATACACGTGTACAATACGGAATTTTAATCTGTCGTGTCTGAACTGCGCATAACAATCTGCACGTATTTGGGCCGAAAATGTACACGTACATAAAACAACAAATTAACGACATGTCAAAGTAGTCTTGATCTCTTTTAATACATTCATATATAGAAATAAATCATTTTTTTAATTCAAAAGCTCAGGTACTGCCGTCGGTTTTTCTTTTACCCCTTCATGACTTTGACCACCTACCTACCTTTTTTGTTTACAGTTCTTACACACCACGAACTCAGCAATCTCAGCAATCTCAGCAATCTCAGCAATCTCAGCATCGACAACAGAGAAATTCCTTGTGAGATTATTATAATTATTACTACCATTATTCAGTTATTAATTTGTTTCTATGCATCTTGTATAATGTGTCTTGGCACGCTTTTCACTTGAGAAGCACCTCAAGTCAACACACTCCTTTCTTCCTTCAATTATTCTAAGCACGTTTTAAGCTGCTGCCATAAACTACTTCGTGATTCGAGTGTCGTACTTGGTACACACAACACGTTATTGCGCAACGACTACACCGAGATGACAGCCTCCTGCTACGTTTGTGCATTAAGGAAATATAACCTTTGTATTTCATATTGTGATTGTTGAATTCCAAACATGCGCATCAATACATTGTAAAATGAAAAAAAGCTTCGTCAAGCGATAAGCGATCTTGAAGCATCCAGGAAAAGTAGTGCGAGGACCATTACTTCACGTATCATCTGAAAAGGATTGCGACGTATTTGCTCGCCTTGATTTTTATGTTCAGGTCGACGTTCTTTTTACGATCAGTTATTGCAGACACCTTTTGTTTCTCTTTGTTTTACAGTTCTAACAACCCGCAAACTCGACAACGATCCCAGCAACAACAACAACAACAGCAGACTAGCTCTTTGTGAGATTATTACTGTTGTTATGATTATGATTATTGTTATTGTTATTATATTATTATCATTATTATTATCTCATTATTATCTTTATTATTATTATTATTATTATTATCATCATTATTAGTATTAATATTATTGTATTATTGTTATTATTAATATTTGATACTGACTAATTATTTGTCTTAGTAGAATAAGTATTATTGCTTCTTTTATTAATAATACTTATATTTTATTATTTTTGATAATTCATCTTTACATTTTGTGAACAACTGGAACAACTTTATGTGGCTACATGCACATTTTTTTTACTCCTTTCTTCTTTCAAACTTGCAAATGACATTTAAAGAGGTACCTCATTCAAAGCTGTCATAACAATTCGTATTCCGAGATGCCTGTGGCACAACTTTCTTGGTTTCTGAAAAGTGTGCATTAACTCTATCGAAGCCGAATTCCCTTAACCCTTTCCCTCATACGACAATTCTGCAGCAAACAACTTTGAGCATATTTTGTCAAATAATGGAAAATCTCTATAATTGAATGGATAACCTATGACAAAAACTAGAAAACATTGTGGCAAAAGGAGAAATTGCTCGTTTTGAGCAATTTCTTCTTTTGTCACTATGTTTTCAAAAAGCCGTCTGCTGCAGAGGCGTCAGAAAGCGTCTATATGAGGGAAAGGGTTAATTAAACTATTCCGTGTTAAACATTGGGCAAATTCTTTTTTTCATTTACTACCAGTTTAGGAGAATATTTATATCTTACAGGCAAATAATGCTGATTTCAGGTGAAACAGCTTATCACGAGCTGACTCAGCTGAATCTGTATTGTTTGTAAAATCCTCAATATTGCTATTGGCACTGAAAGAGTTCATGTAACATAACTTATATTTGAACAGCAACTGTCAATGTTTTCATGTAATACCAGTTTTGGAATATATTTAGAACTAACATGCAAATAACGCTGACTTCAGGTGAAACTCGCCACGAAAGAGTTGATATAACGTTAATTTGAACAGCAACTGTATATTTGTAGTCTTCTTTTATCTGCGTACAGTGAAGACTTCGAGGAGCCTGTGTGGACGAACAGTTTCATCAGAGCCTTCACTGTCCGCCTTACTGTAATGTAGTACTAGACGTATTCTCTGACACCTTTCTAGAAGTGTAGCCCCAACCCGTTTCACATCCGGGCACATATACGATATACCGACACGAATACATTTTTCTTGAGACTTTACATCGTTTTCAACTTTATTTCACTTATATCACGGCGACCGTGCACATATTCATGATCCCTGGGTAAACAAGCCAGTACTGTAGGCTAGGAAATGTGCCTTGTGCCTTGTCTAAAGGCACTCCACCATAACCCAGCACCGCCACTTGGAATGTCACAAGACCGCATATAATTGCATTTACTTTATTTGCTTCCAGCCCCTATAGACCACAAACCCAACGTTCCACAAAACAACAGCAAAATCCTAAGTGAGATATTTATTAGTTTATATAAACTTTAACAACAAAAAAACACGAAAAAGTCCATAAAGTCCGTTCTGTCATGCGTGACCTTTTATTTTATTTTGCTTTCACAAAAGAAGAACAACACATATGATTTATCAAACATATGTATACATACGTGTTATAAACGCAAGAGTACCTTATTACCAAGAGTTATTTCATTCTCTTTGCGCCGAGCCCTGGAAGCTCTGTCGGTAGCGACCCGGGCTGTCCATCCAAGAATTGTGAGTTCGAACCCCAGCTGGGCCGTCATTCTTAACGACGTTTGCCAAGCGTCATTCGTATTCCACCAATGGGCTATGTGGAAAGGCGGTCAGTTGCTTGAAAAGTATGTTGTGTTCAGTACTTGTGTGGGAAAGTCAGGAAAGCGCATGAGTAGGTGAACTGACCGCCGTGATGTAACTTTAAACTTGTTGAAAATGGCGTTAAGTCCAAATTCTTTCAATCAATTAAAAAAACACGGTGTATGACTTTAGTATGAATAACTACTAGGTGAACACTTTTCTGTGACTCTTGAATCTTTAATTCGATGCGTAATCATTGTAGATTCTTCGCATATTGCACATAATGGATTTTACAGTCTCCTAAATCACTTGCAATTTTCCAAATAGGTCAAGAATTGAAGGTCATTGTTTACTTTAATCTCGTAATTCTCTTTTTGTTTACAGCTCTTACAACCAACAAATCAAACAAAATCAACCACGACAATCGCCCAATTCTTTGTGAGATTATTATTATCATTCTTATTAATTATTATAATTATTATTATTATTATTATTATTATTATTATTATTATTATGTTTATTAGTCTGCATTGATTTATTCATTTTATATTAGTTCCCTTTTCACGTCCAGGGATCTGGTAGCATTTTGCGTTTACATAAACTTCTTTCTTCTCTCCAAACTTTTAAATCTATCATATAGGTTCGACGTTTGGGGCTGGGTAACGACATCAGAGTTTTGGGGCATGTACTAGTAACACCATGTCCATAGAGTCCTGCACAATAATGCAGAGTAGCTCATATTTCAGCCGCGTAAGATCCGTAGAGCTTCAGTGAGCACACAGTGTCACCTAGGCCTTCACTGCCCGCCTCGGGTGCGGGAGGTCGCAGGTTTAAACCCGATCGGGGCATACCAAAGACTATAACATTGAAAGTGATAGCTGCATTCCTTGGCGCTAAGGGTTGCGTGGAAATCATTACGACTGATTGGCTTGTGTCAGGATAAATTGACCAGTAGTCCTGGTGACTTACCCAGGAAACGCCGTGATATAAATGAAACATTGTTGAAAGCGTTATGAAACATCAAATAATCAGTCCATGTTATTTATACGTAGATGAATCATCTGCCATAACAACCAGGAGGAGGTGTAGCCCTCCTAACATAACACACACGTACATCTACATTTAAGCACCCTCGGTACACAGGCTATTCATAAAATATATGATCCCTAGGCAAATTGTTTAGCGAAACTTCTTAAAGCATGCACCACGATTTCCTCCGTAACTACACTGTAATTTTCGTATCGCATGAGGTTTGTGTCATGCGGCCAATCAAGCGGCTGTATTTCACCTCATAAATTATTCATGCGTACGAGATTTCTACAGCAAATTTGCCCCAGGGTATCATATATTGTATGAATAGCCTGGGTACCGAGGATGCATTATAAGTAGAACATACCGAATATTATGAGCCCATTACCTTATTGCGATACCGACATAGAGATGTCACAAGACCAAATGTTGATTAATGTGTCTCATTATTGTACTTTCTTTGCTTCCAGCTCTCACACTCCTCAAACTCAACAACAATCATAGTGAGCTATTTTCTTTCTTCTTTTCAGGGAGGTAGATAAGAGGGATAGGTAACTAAACTGTATACTAATATATCACCCGTGCCAACATTTATAGCAAGTAAAACTAAAAAACTATTTAAGATATGAAAATAAAAAATAAAAATTCTTGAAATTTAAACATTCTTCTATTGCAGTAGATAAAAATATTTTAATATACTAGGTTTTGATAATATGTTATCATTATGAAAAATGTCAGTCTATTAATTTTTGGAAAAAAATAATATAATTCAGAAATCCCAATATCTGTGTCTTTTAAACCAGTCAGTGTTCAAAATACAAAGAAATTCCAGTTGTTCATTGTATCTCTAACTTAAGTTGAAATGTTAAGCTTTCGGGAATATGCATGTTTTGTTCATGTGTCAAATGTGACTTCAAAGTTTTATTTGCTACAAAATGTGAAAATTTGGACAATTTTATTCCTATGTGTGATATTTTAACCAGATAACAGGAGCGTATCCCTCTTATCTATGTCACTGTTCCTTTCTCTTCTTTTCTTATATTCAAAATTGCAGAACCCGCTCATAACGGGATTCGAACCCGGACCTTTGGTACAAGAGGCCGACGTTCTACCTCTGTGCTAACTCAGATTGAACTCGTTGTGTTTAATTATTCTTCATCGATTGTGCATCACGTTATTATACCCCCAGATACATAGTAGCTATGTCGGTCGGTCGGTTTGTTTGTCGGTCCGTTGGTCTGTGGACATTTCTTGTGAACACTATTTCTCAGCAACCCTTGGTCAGAATTCAATATAACTTCAAAAGAATGATTGATACCAAGCCTAGTTGTGCATATTGTCGGCGTGTTGCACTATTATTAATTTTAAATGAGTTATGGCCCCTTGAATGTCTCATACATATGTATATTGTCAGGCACCAGCTAGGGGTATTCATCACCTTCAGTGATATTTCTAGTTCTACTTGATTTGGAAACAAAAAAACTCGATCTGTGTGCTTCATGAGTTATTTTTTTACTTGAGCGAAAGCTTTGGACAAATCGATGTGGTGGTCTCTTCGGGATTCGAACCATGACCTCTCACAGCTTTGATATGAACTAATTATCGGTTTTAGGGAAACAATAGAAACAGGACTATTTCGAAAGCTTATTTATATGATCGATCAAGGGCATGTCTTGACATAATTACGATCGAGTAACCATGTTGTGTGTTTTTCTTTATAATGAGTTATTTGTTACTATTTTTTTTAAACAGTGTTTAACGATCTTTGTACATGTATATAATCAATCATTATACAATATCGAATAGTCGGCCCATGGTTTTTGTGACATATTTGAGCAGCGTCTATCGATGTGGGGGGTTGTACTGCATGTGCATGCAGTGAATACGAAGGCGAGCCTCTACAGGCACACAGTCTCACCAATCCAACAGTGTCCGTCTATGTGAAATTTATGTTTCTTTTTTACAAACAACTTGAACTGTAGCCCCATTTTATTTACATTTTACTTGTATGTGATGGACCGCTCATATGTTGTATTGGTAGAGCGTCCGGCTAGGGGGCGGGGCTGGTTAGATCGTCGTCCGGGTCATACCAAATACTTTAAAAGTGGAAATAGCGGCATTTTGCATTGGCGTTCAGGATTGTTGGGTTAGCATTACGACTGACTCGTTGGCGTCATGCTAAATGGACCAGAAGTAATAATGACCTAACCACGTATTTTGTCAAAAAATAGAAAATCTCCATAATTGAATGGATAACCTATGACAAAAAGTGAAAAACATTGTGGCAAAAGAAGAAATTGCACGTTTTGTGTAATTTCTTCTTTTGTCACCTTGTTTTCAAAAAGCCGTCTGCTGCAGAGGCGTCAGAAAGCGTCTATATGAGGGAAAGGGTTAAAGACCACATTTGAACAAAGACTAGATTGTTCACTTCCTATGGGTGGTCTTTAAACAAAGGTTGGACTGTACTTTACAATATCAGTACTTTGAACCCATTTCGAAAAACATGCGCTTTCTGACGCCTCTAAAGCAGATGACCTTGGAAATCATTTTGGTAAAAGGAGAAATTGCTCGCTATGAGTAATTTCTTCTTTTGTCACAATTATTTCAACTTTATTCAATAATCATTCTTACTTTTATACAGCACTTCAACAATTTTGATAAGATGTTTCAAAAGTCATCTGCTGCAGATGTGTTGTATGTTGGAAATGGATAACTATCAAAATGGATGGCATAATTTAGTAATGGACTAACAGCAATAGAACACATAATATTGTATATACAAGCAATACAATCTAACTGGCAGCCTAGTTTTCGATTACGACATATATGAATCGGACATGAAGCTCATGGCAGATACAACCATATGCATAGATGTAAATAATCGATCACAACTTTATTTTTGATGAAACAATGTCAGAATACAAAGTTTACTGCATTTGCAGCCTTGTGATACCTGTGTCCATCGTAGCATGCTATTTCTCACTTTGTTCTAACTTATTATTACTTTATGCAGGTTACATATGTACGAGCTGGAACACTGTTATCATATCATAGGAATAAATAGTTCCCACAACTACAATAATTATCTCCCTTGTCGGCACTGTAGTTGGGAAAATATGATGAGCATTAATAGAGTATATTTGAAACAAAGATAAACGGCGGTCAATATGAGAAAACACTAAGAAATGGAACATGCGCATATTATTTGACTTGAATATCAGAATTGTTCTATGTGTTTACCAAACTCCATCCAGTTTAAGTTTCTATAAATAGATTATCAAGGCCGCAAATGAGATTACGCGAGGCTCCCAAGAGGTGTATAAGTTTCAATTGACGATAAATAACTGAGAACTTATCATGTTTCAAAAATAATTAATAGTTTGCTCTTAAATATTATATTTCATACGTTTTCACTGATTTTTTTCACTGACATTTATTTCTTAAGGAAAACAACTAGAAGTTAGTAAGCAGAACATTTCATTTTAAAACTTTATCTTATTAGTGCCCTTCATAGGATCGCCAATTTAACTTTGAACCAATCAAAACGTTTCATTTCCTTTATTTTTTCGACATTATTGATTAAAAACAACATTTGATTGGTCTACAATCTAAATCATTTGTTAAATATCTAGGTCAAAACAGAGGTTAAACAACTATCGCCAAAAAAATATGGCAATTAGGAAAACACAAAGGAATTTGAGTTTGACAACCATATTTCGTTGACTGATCAGGGGAGGTAGATATTGTAGTTGTGGAAACTATGTATTTTATACCAATCAAAATATTTAATAAAGAATCAACCAGCCAAAATATTGTGTTCGGACCATAGCATGATCGAAAAGTACAATTAGCCAAACGTTTTTGACTGCAAACAAAGTTTCTGCTTTGTTCTATTCAATCATTGTTGATGTTTTAACATATCATGACATTGTGTTTCCTTTTTTGCTTTCAGTAACATCTTTGGAAATCAAAACCAGCAACAGTCCAATGCACTGTAAGTACAACGACTTGGCATTGTTAACATTTTTTGCCCCGCGAAACAACTTTTTCGTTTTCGATTTACCACACAGTTTTGAAATGAATCATCAAGAGCCATTTCTCATTTTGACACACTGTTTTCAAAAGTCGTCTGCTGCAGAGGCGTCAGAATACATCTGTTTGTAAGAAAGGTTCTTAAATCAACAGGGAACATTGTATCTGAAATTGACTCTTCTCTATAATATCTTGCTGTCAGTCCCTTCTTTCCAAATTATGATTTGTGTTTATTTCCTTTTTTTTGTTCAAACTCCTCACCTCAAACACACCCTCGTTATATGGAAATTAATTTCATTTTAATTAATTACTTTTATGCAAATTTATGAATATGTGTTTCTAAAATGTCTCATTTTGTTGTCATTTTGAAATGTAAAATATAGCGGTTTCTGTGTATAAGTGTCAGTCAGTGTACTGAGTCTACTACGGTAGACGGAGATATGGCCGCTACACGCGTTGGTGCGTTGTTATAGAATAAGTAGGCGGAGGGTTTGGAACAGATTTGTGAAACTATTTCGATTGTCAAGTATTAACGCACATCTCTGTTGTTTACTCTAGTTAATAATCTTCTTTTATTTATAAAACAGCTATTCTTTGAGCCAATTGGTGTTCTTATTGACTTTAAAAGCAAATTCATTCGACGATGACGAGATATCAAATTCCGGTTTGGTAACCATTTATTCAGATGACTGAAACAAGTCATTTCGACCATCAGCATTCACCAATGGGCTAAAAATAAAATAATGTGAGCCAACATTATGGTCTCTGCGTAATGTATCGACCCAGATTAGCATGCACAGTCCGCGCAGACTGATCCGGTCCGACAAATTACGTCTCAGGGGGGATAGAGGTATAGGGTAATGATTCCTGAAAGAGAAAATCCTCATGAGGCGAAAAGTGTCTATCCGGGTAAGCCTGCGTGGCATGCTTAGGCTGATCCGGGTCGATTTTTTACGCAGGGTCCACAATGTTGGTTTTCTCGCGGAACGGCTCAGTTGTGTAGAGTCCCGGTGCAAGAACGTCAGGAAACACATATATTTGTCGACCTAACCTCAATGGTATAACTGAACTACTGTTGAAACGTAAAGTTCCAGTCAAATGACCTTATAGTACTTACGGTATTATTCTGGGCTTTGAATGTTCTCATTTTCTCGCAATGTTTTAAAATGATATATACTGAATAGGTATTAAAGCGTGAATATTGGATGTTTGGCCAATATTGCATCGATCCATCGAAATAATTATAATGCCTGAAATTAAATGACACTATCTTTGTTTGGTGTCACTACAAAATTTTATTTTCATGTTATGCGAATTGATATCTATCATCCATTCTAAAATCGTGATTTTCAGCATGGTATATGAATACACCCTTTGAATGTTGCAAACCAATTTTGTTTATGTCTGGGCCATCAGTGTAGAGTCAGACAGCCGGCACATCCTCTCCGTCTGTCTAGACTTTAAACTGTTGTCTTGGCCATAAGTGTACAGTCAGACAGCCGGCACGACCAGACTTTAAACTGTTGTTTGGGCCATCAGTGTAGCGTCAGACAGCCGGCCCATCCTCTCCGTATGTCTAGACTTTAAACTGTTGTCTTGGCCATAAGTGTAGAGTCAGACAGCCGGCACATCCTCTCCGTCTGTCTAGACTTTAAACTGTTGTCTTGGCCATAAGTGTAGAGTCAGACAGCCGGCACATCCTCTCCGTCTGACCAGACTTTAAACTGTTGTCTGGGCCATCAGTGTAGAGTCAGACAGCCGGCACATCCTCTCCGTCTGACCAACTGTAAACTGTTGTCTGGGTCATCAGTGTAGAGTCAGACAGCCGGCACATCCGCTCCGTCTGTCTAGACTTTAAACTGTTGTCTTGGCCATCAGTGTAGAGTCAGACAGCCGGCACATCCGCTCCGTCTGTCTAGACTTTAAACTGTTGTCTGTGCTATTATACATCCTTCCCGTCTGTCTAGACTTTTAACTGTTGTCTTCTTAAAACTCAATATATTTATCCAGAGAACACTCCAACCTGTGTTTACACACCGCCTATGGAAAGAGAACAATCTAGTCTTCGTCACGAGGGGTCTTTAATTGCTGGGTCATTTATGAAATTGAGTAATTTGGGGGAAAAAAAAGAGTGGTTGCTATAGACTGGAATTGCTATTCAAATGTGGTCTTGAGAACAGGGTTGAAAGTATCGAATTCGTAATGTATGCCACTGGTCCTTAATACAGTATCATCTTATGTATATGCAGCGTAAATATAATTGAATAAGGACTATTCAAAATGCAAAGTTGGACAAGTCCGATTTAAAGAATCAGCATTGAAAATGTTAATGGTTGTTTTTTCTTGCAGTACGGCGGGATACTATGACACACAGCCTGCCAATAACTTGTAAGCATAACCTGTGAACATTATGATGTTTATGTCTTATACGTTACGACCATATTATATGTTTATGTATTATACGTTACGACCATATCGTACGTTTCTGTATTATACGTTACGACCATATCGTACGTTTCTGTATTATATGTTACGACCATATCGTACGTTTCTGTATTATATGTTACGACCATATCGTACGTTTCTGTATTATATGTTACGACCATATCCTACGTTTATGTATTATATGTTACGACCATATCCTACGTTTCTGTATTATATGTTACGACCATATCCTACGTTTATGTCTTATACGTTGCGACCATATTATAAGTTTTTGTATTGACCATACATTTCGTTTGTGAAACAACCAGTCAGGAAGGTGAATGAGTGGTCAATTCCCAATCTTTGGGGTCATTGGACGCAAAAATGAAGCTACAGGTGTTTGCACATTAACTATTTCATTGGCATTGGCAATGTTGATTTTTTTTGTAAATAATACAGATTCAGGTGTGTTAGCTCGTAAAGACCTGACTTACCTGAAATCAGCATTGTTGGTTTTTTAGTTATCAAAGTATTAGAAAACTCTCATTACATGAACAATGGGGTTGCCCGATTTTGAACATCGAATAAGTCTTCGCTGAAAGAGTTAAGAGCAACTACAATCGAATTACAAAAAGAGGCTTTCGTTTTTGTTTTAACCCCTACCCCTCATACGACAATTCTGCAGCTGACGACTTTGAACATATTTTGTCAAAAAATAAAAAATCTCTATAATTGAATGGATAACCTATGACTAAAAGTGGAAAACATTGTGGCAAAAGGAGAAATTGCTCGTTTTTTTCACTATGTTTCCAAAAAGCCGTCTGCTGCAGAGGCATCAGAAATCGTCCATATGATGGAAAGGGTTAATTAACTGATTTAACGACTACAGAAAAAGGGAATAAATACCCTTACAAGGCTGTTTAAATTTATGCGCTTGTCTGCCTCTTTTTCTTTTATAGAAATGCTCCGAAGGTTGGGAGTTGACATAATTTTCAATGAATTGAAAGAAAAAAAGTCCGTAACGTTCATGTCTAACTGTTTTTAAATATAATCTCGTCTCTTGCTTTTAGTATATT
>JASEVX010000002.1:23942084-24132084 GCA_031761405.1 Serripes groenlandicus
TATTGACTGATTATATAGTCGATCATAATCTATAGTTAAATCGTAAGACGGCTGGCTTTTATCTTAGTTTCCTCACGTGAAATTGGTTTATGGCTGTCGGTTATATATTTTACAAAGTCCATCCTCCTATTTATAAGCAGTTTTATTTCAACAAACGTGGATCATGAGCTGTATGTGCACGGACTATATACGAAGTGCAGCTAGATTGTTCTGAAGTATACTGTCATATGGTTTGACTATTAAACGATTCTTAAGATACGTATTAGATCACGACACATTCAGTATATGTAAATCCTTTTTTTTCCATATTGAAGGTCAAGCTCCTATATTGGAGCGGCGGCCCAATATTTGTATAAGAAAATTGTATATGCACCTGTCTTTGTTTGTCTTTGTTAAATGTGTAAATTTACTTTGTTGCGTTATTTGTCCGGGAGAAAAGAATAACCTATGGAGGAAATTATGTTATTGTGTATTAGCCTTTGTATACTTTTGTTTTATCTCAAACAAACTAGGGTCCATATATGTTTATTATGAGCGTACTAGATACATTGTTCTGCTGTCTATTGTCTTATGGTTTGATTATTTAATAAGTATATGAGTACATGTATATCCCTTTGTGTTCCATATTGAAGGTCAATCTACTGTATCAGAAAAATAATTATTTCATTTTGGTATTGTTTAAAGAACAGCTTGGAGTAAAGACAAATCGACCAAAGCAACAACAAAATACATAGAAAAGTAGGCAGTTGTAAGAAATCTGATTCAAGATCATCCTTAATCTCTATACAATTCAGAGCAAGGCAAATATCGAGATAACTCTTGGAGAATGTCAGAAATAGTCCGGTATGGTCAGTATCAGACGAAAGCACTGTAATTTTCCACTGAGTTTTGTATGCTCATTCTTTATACATGTTAATAGTATCTACTATAATTATTTTCGTAATGAAATTTACTGTTTGGACCAGTGAGTAAATCGGAATACACGTACATTCAACTATTATCTCTGAAAATAAACATGTGAGGGTAGGAAGGCGTGGCTTTGCTACGATATTCTATTTATAGATGGGAGACCAGTAATTAACCAATTGTATTCCAAGGAGGCGGAGCTTAGCGTCCTATCTTGGAATATTAATGGACTCACGCGTCATACACTTTAAGACAATCAATTAAGGGATACGTTTTAAATAGTATTATACACTTATATTTTTAACCACATTAAACTTAAATTAAACAATATATATACCCATATACAGAGAGCACAAGCCCACTGCACACTAACACTGGAAGGGCAAACTGTAGCTTTTTCCACCACGTAGATCATATTCAATGTTTCATTTTCAAATTGTCTTCTGCCATAGCCTAGGTACCGAACGGTATAAAATATTAATCAAAGTACTGAAAGTACTAGTAACGAATTATTTTGAACATGTATTGTAAAAATCTTATTTATGAATGCAATTGATCATACTATTGCACAATTTAGTCTATTTTATTATTATTAATATTTTTGTCCAGAGATTTTTTTTATCAGTTGACAGTTTTAGTAAATGTAGCATTTCAACGGCGATGCGAGCGTTTAACATGCACACTAACTCTTTCACTGAGCTCTGCGTAAAGTCTGTCAAAACACCCATGGCATATTTGTGAGATTTAAATTGTTAGTTCGATTTGTTTTCGTCTACAGGGGCGGATCCAGGATTTCGGCTAATATTATGACTATGTTTCATGTGAGTGAATAAATTATTATAAATCTATAATGTTTAACAAATCGCATAAAATAAGAATTAAAAAAAAAAAAAAAGAACAGTTCCTATTGGGACTCGAACTCGCGTCCATAAGTAGTCCATGATTAGTGGTTCTACACGCTCTCCGTTACACCACGGTACTTTGATACAACGTTTGAGCGTTACTTTCGTATATATATTAAGCTAACTGAATGCGCGCGTATGTAAACCATTATCTATAATTAGAAAGCCCCTTTGATCATCGTTATCATGTTGGAAAAAGGAGAAACAACTGCGATGCGAGCGTTTAAAATGCACACTGACTATTTCACTGAGCTCTGCGTAGTGGCATATTTGTGAGATTAACATTGTTCTATACAGCGTGGGGTCGACTTCTAGTGAATGGGCATACGACTAAAATTCATACTCGTGCCTTATACGTACCTGCCGACAAATGAAATATATATGCGCGTACTGTTAATTTGATATTTTCTAGAAAATTGATTATCTATGATGATTCGATAGTATAATTATGACTTCACTGTATTGAAATAACACGTAGAAGTCATTTTAATATCGAAAAAATACTAGGACTATTTAGGTGCAGCGAATGTGTATTCTAAGCGGAAGTCTAAGCGGAAGTGTAGTTTAACCGTGACTTCCGCAAACAAACACGACCGCGTTAACTGTATTATTTTTTGAGAAAAAATAATTCGTTAAAAATTGTCCCCCGAATCCTCATTTCATATTGTTTAACAAATTCCCTCATTTGTTTTGGAAATGACGTCACCTGTTAGACCCTTATTAAAACTATTTTTTAATAATAAAGTGTTCCTTATACTAGGAAAAAACTTTTTTATAATCTGTATGTCGCCCCTCTGATGTGAAACCATGTGAAATCAAATAGTCGGGCTGCCGAAGGTACATGTAGTCACATTTGTTTTCTCCTTTTAAATGGCTTCGACGTCACACTATCTATTCAATATCCATTGTTTTTTGTTAAAATGAGAAGGGAAAAAATACTTGCAACATCGTCAAGTTACCTTTAAAATGACGGAAAGCCTGTGTTATACCAGCCGATCGAGATCTGATCTTGATCGGTCTAGATATGTTTGACCCCTTTTCTAGTTAGTCGCCCTTTTGTTTTTGCATTTTGCCAACCTCAATGTTAAATATAGCTTTTAGAGCACTTATTTGTATACCAGTATGGTAAGTTGAGCATTCAGGGATGTCAATGTTTTTTGCCTGACTTCTTTTAAACACTTTTTATAGTGGATCTGTTTTTTTGTTTCTGTTTTTTCTCCAAAGAACTCCACTTCGTTTCGTATCTTAAATGGCACAGTGTGCGATATATGTAAATAATAATCCTTTTTTACGGTTCCTGAATTACAACCACTTTAATTCAGAGTCAAGGTCGCAATTATAGTTCAATTTTAGTTTGAAGGTCATATAATTATTTTACGTGCTCCACTCAATAACTTTTGAACCGCTAGAAGGATTTTGAAATAAATAACAACACATGTTAACCATATTGACAAAACAATCATCTAGTTGAAGTATATCTGATGCGGACATTATAATAGGACAGTGTACAGATTTAAGGTCGTTGACATGTATATCAAATCGGTCGAAAGTACCAACTATTTTTAAATATGCTGATGTGTTAAGACATGACATGTCGTTTTACACGTCATTGACCATCAGGATTGTGGAGACAGCATCTACACAGTTTAAGTATGGCTAGGCTGATATTATATGAGTTGAAAACATTAGAACAATAATCAAAGCCCCAAATGCACTGTAGTGGTGATTGTGTAGAAAACCTTGCAATGTGACAAGCAGTACCACAGTGTTCAATAATAGTAATACTTGGTTCGGATAAGATTGAAAAGAATCAAGTGTGAACAATCTAGAAGCTGCATATTTGACTGTATACTAATGAAAGTTTGCCAGTATGTTTGTCTTGGTGATATTTAACTAAGTTCTAATATGGGTCAACATGTGTTCAAAACTAAGTCAAACCAAATTCGGAAAAAATCTGTTTGTCAGTTTTGAGACAACATATTTAGCTAAAACAAGATGAAACTTTGTTAAAATATTTGCGTTGGTGATATGTCAGCTAGATTTATTATTGGGTTATCATGTGTTCACCACTGGATAGCTGAGCCATATTTAAGAAAAATATTATTAACACTTTAGAGACCAAAAAAAAGTAATGCGTTGAGGACTAGTAGTTAGCGTTGGAGTTTTGGAACCGAGCCTCCCGGGTTTAATCCTCAGTCATCGAGGTCATATGGTTGAGTGCACGTTTCCAAACCTAGTTAACCCATGGAGCCTGACTTAGTTAATTGTCGCACTGAAGTAACTGAAATAACGTTGAAAACGATGTCAAATTGAACAAAATTATTGTTGACTCTCAAGGAGCTGCACGTTGCAGATATTGGTGCAGTTGTAGAGCGTTGGTTCCTTGTATCAAAAGTTACGGGTTCGACCCCCCCCCCCCCCCCCCCCCAAAAAAACACAAAACCCACTGCCATGATTAATATAAGCTAAAACCTTGTCTCGCAATCGATGTTAAATACATAAGTTTAAGCTAAACTAAGCCGCATGTTTGACTGTTTATGAACAGCTTATCGCAAGGAGCCATTGTACTCAGGTGAGCTAGACAGGTCAACATTGGCCTCTTGTTTAATAACCATTTGTAATGGATTCATACTTTCCCTGGTATAAATGAGTGTTGATGCTTCTGCAGCATACATATTTATGAAAACGATCAAACAGAAATTTCTACATTTACCATGTTTACAACTCTATGGAAATTATTCTAGCAATTTTTCAAATGCAACATCTTTTTTCATCAATGTATTTTAATCATTTTTCAGAGAGAGAAATGACTTGATTATTATAAAAAGGAAACACAAATATAGTACCCATTAGTTTGGTGGTTGTTTTCAATGATATCTCATATTAAAATTATCTGTTTAATCCCATCTAGTACCTTCTCATTTAATGTGTTCTCCCTTAACACGCAAAACTGCTTTGAACACATTTTGAAAAAAAATCTCAAATTGCTCATAATGAACAATTTCTCTGTTTACCACACTCGACCTTGTCAAAAACGCCAAAAAACCATACTAAAATGACTTCTTCGTCTACCACAAAACCATCTTCTGTCCCAGTTCATTATGCTGCATCTTAAAAGAAATAGAAAACTAAATCTTCTTCAGTTACCCAAACAAAAATCTTTTTCTACCTTTAATACAACTGCATCTTCATGGAAATCTTCTGTTGAACCTGCAAAATCATCATCAAAACATTTTTTTTCTCAAAAACCCAAGTCTCAAAGCTCTCCTGTGAAGCAGCCAAAGACTAAACTTTCGTCGTCTAAGTCAAATCTCATCCTAGCTATGCAATGTCAACTCTTGTTGAAATTATTCAACCTCAACTACTTTTATCCAATACATTTGGTGGATTTGAGGCGATTGACGCACAAGAGGATGCACTGGAAGGAGATGTCTCTGATTCTGAACAAGGTACTTGGCATACCACAAAGGATGAGTGGTAAACACACCTTGAGTCGTGGTCCACGTATTTGGCTGAGGCGAAAATCGATCCTCCTGCCAAGTTATCTTTATAAATAGTGTATCATTAATGACTCCGTCTTTTTTTGTATCATTTTACCGGCACATTGGCTAACTCCTTTATCCACTGGAATTGTTTTGGTCTAAACCCCAATATCTATCCATTTATAATAAAATTCAAACTAAGGGAGATAAATCCCAAGGAAGCGTTTCTATTTTTATTAACAACACTGTATCGCATAAACCTATACAGTTGAATACACTTTTACAGGCTGTTGCCGTGATGATTTCTTTACACAACACAATTACTCTTAGTTCCATATACCTTCCTCCTATCAAGACTATTGATGACAAGTTATTGAATGACATCATATCCCAAATTCCAACACTTTTTATTCTAGCTGGATATTTTATGGGCACATAACCACTTTGAGATGTGATGATTCCAACCGCAGATGTCAACAAATTGTAAACATCATTTACAATAACTCTCTCTCATTTATCAATGATCAAAGTTTGAAAAACATACTTGCATCCATCAACAAGTTTTTACTCATCTATCGATCTCTCTTTGTGCAACCCAGTATTACTTCCAGATTTCTCTTGGAAGGTTGCTCATAGTTCAAGTAGAAGCTACCACTTTCCGATCGTTTATCACTGAAGATAAACAGAAAAGAGGCACTAAAGAAAAACATTCTGAGACCTGCACCAGATAATCCAAGTAGATTTCGAACACTTCGTGCCAAAGTCAGACGCACAATTAACTCCTATAAGCATACTTCTTGGAAAGAATATGTTTCAAGATTTATAAGTGGCACTTCGACTAAAATGACTTAGGACATGATTGGGAATATTAATGATAAAGGTGCTTTGTCCATTGACCATCTTTCTGTTAATAATAAGGGTATCAAAACCTGCAGATACACAATGCAGATACTTGATTTGATACTTTTGCCAAAACGTCTTCTTCTGAGACTTACTCTGACAAGTTCCAGAAGTTGAAAGTCAGAGAAGAGACGAAAAAAGAAACTATAAGACAACGACTCTTGAGCGGTAAAACAAACTCTTTTCATTAAAAGAACTCTGTCATTAGTAAAGCTCGTGATACCTCTTTTGACCAAGTCAAAATCCATTATCAATCTTTGCAGCATTGACTCTTCAATTATCTTTCAATTGTATTGATGTATGACAGTCTGGTGAATTGCCTATCTCTTGTTGAGAGGATCAAGTTATACATATCCCGAAACCAGGCGAAGATGCTATTAATCCTAGTAATTAGCGTACCGATGCTTTAACTATCTTTATCTGCAACACTTTAGAAAGAATTGTTTATGACCGACTTGTATGGTTCTTAGAATCTAACAATCTTATTTTCAACGTTCAAAGCGGTATTCGTCGGCAACGAAGTTATGTTAATCGTTTTGATTATTTTATTGTATAAGGCTTTTTGATAAGCAACATGTACGCTTTGAAACAACTTGGAAATACTGTATTTTAAATTTCTTCATGACTTAGATCTTAAAGGCCGTCAACCTCTATTTATTGCTGCATTTTTGGATGAACACCTCTTTCGTATAAGGGTTGGATACATCATATCAGGTGCTTCTGAGCAGGAAATTGGTGTCCCACAAGCTTGTTTTATTTTTATAGTATTATATTGTGAAAATTAGTTATATTGTCTAAGTCAGATGATAAATGCTCCCTTTATGTGGTTTTATTTGTTCTTTGTTTTCGTGCAAGAAATATGGACATCATAGAACGTCAACTTCGAACATGGTCTGACGAAAATGCTTTCAAACTTTTCAAGACCAAAACCAATTGCATGCACTTCTGCAATAAACGTGGTTTCCACCCAGACCCAGATCTTGCTATGAATAATTATCGCATTGAAGTTACGCTGAAGCTATTTAACAGTCTCTCTTCTAGAAGACGGAAAATAGCCCTTCTGTATATACCGCAATTAAAACCCTACCCTTCTAAACCTACTTACAAACCTAATTGTGAGTCAGCCTCAGTTCAAGTCTCTTTTACAAAAAAACAAAAAAACATGAAGCTATTTCTTGAAGACCTTCATGTCGTCATGGAGTCTGTTGCAAAATATCAAGTCCAAGATATTATTACTTGGACATTTAAAAAAGAGGAATTTCGTTTCGTCCTCGCTTCTAATGAAACGTCTGAAAAAGATAGAAGTGTATTTCAAGCTAAATTCCATGAAATTAAAGAGTTTGTCTCTCCTTTGAACAAATTTACACGAACGGGTCAAAATGCGATGAATCCGTAGCATTTACCACAGTACGTGGGAATATCATTTTAAAAATCAGCCTACTAGACAAATTTTCTAGTTTTTCTGCAGAGGTGAAGGCAATAGATCTACATATTTGTAGCACTTTAAATAGCTAAAGAATCGCATTATACCTGTTTTAATATTTTCTCGGATTCTCTCTGTTCTCTATAGGCTCTTTATAATCAATAAATTGAAAATGCTCTTCAAGCTATACAATTCAGGAAATTACAAACGATTGCACTGCTTTTCCACAAATTCGTTCTAAATATTAAAGTGTGGATAGTCTTAAAACACTATTCGAACCTGACCCATGCTATAATTTTATTCTTAAAGGAGATTGCACTTTACAATTAACGGTGCTATAATTTTATTCTTAAAGGAGATTGCACTTTACAATTAACGGTGATACATTTTACCATCAATTTCATCTGAAACACATATACGTATGTTGTTATTTTTTATTTCTTATGTTATATGCGCGCTAAATGACAGGTTGTCGATGCGCCATCAAGACTATACATTCATCAATTCTTGATGTTTTTGGTACAAGGAGGTTCGTATACCGTCTCCAGCTCTTGGAAAGTCCATTAATGGATAGGCACGGATATTCTGCTATGCCCATTTCATACATATACATTTTTATTTATTTTAATTCATATATTGTATTCTCATTACATCCGTTTTCACTATTTGCCATGATCTAATTCTAACAAATAATTTTTATCTTTGAATTATACTACTTTTTTATTTTTTATATGTGAGAACTGACCTAAGCTGTCGATTCGCCAGACAACATTATACAGCCTTTTGGGACATGTGATATTTTAGGACACAATTTAATAACACATGCGACTTAGCACTATCAGTTATCTAAGAAGATATTGACTTTTTCTGATTTTGATTATTTTTTCTTAGAATTCTTATATAGGCTTGGGATAATATACAATTTTTTGTAAAGATTTTATCGTATTTCAATTTTGGAATCCTAAAGGATATGCATCCGTATACATGTATAAAGTGTGTGAGCCTTAGCATTCAAACAGCTACAGACAAGTTATATAATCGAAAATATAATTATTTAATATTGTTGAACAATGCCGCAATGTTTTTCACTGTCGTCTGCTTCATAGGCGTATGAATGCGTCGGCATATAGGTCAGTGTATTTTTCTTTTATTTCTTGGCTTAACAGTAACAGCTGAGTAAATCAACAGTATATTAATAAACCATCCAGTGATCCGTTATGGCAGGGATACGTTTGGTGGACGAGCATAATAGGAGAGTTTTGGAAAGTTTGGAGAAAGGAGACTTGGTTGAATTTAAAAGAGGACTTTACTCACATTGGGCCGTATATGTTGGTGAGGAAATATTTATTCTAAAACCTGTGAAATATAAATCTTTAACAAGTGATTTTTCTTTTTTTTAAAACCGGTATTGGAGAAGGACAAATTTCTTGTTAAAAGGATTTTGAGACATCTGTGTTAAAAAAACATCTTAAAAAGTTTTTATTAAGAAATTGGGCAGATTTCTTAACCCTTGCCCATATACAACACATTTGATTTTGACAACATCTGTGGAAACATACATGTATAATATCTATGGGTTTGCGCGTGTCCGTCATTCCGTCAGCCGGTCTGCCAGTCTTTCGGAAATTTCTTGTCCGGTTTGTCTTCCACATGCTTTACTGGATTTTGATATTACTTCAAACAATTGTTATCCATCACAAGATGATTTGTCAGGCACATCACCCAGCCACTTACCTCCAAGGTCAAGGTCACAGTTTGTCCGTCTGTTCGCTGTCTGTCCAAAATGTCCTGTCCGGGCTTTATCTTGCACATGCTTGAATTGATATTACTTCACACAAGTATTCTCCATAACACGATGATATGTCTAAGCTACATACTCAAAAGGCCAATGTCACAGTTTGGGCTGAAACATTGTTCGTTCGCAATATCATGTCCGGGCTGTATCTTCCACATGCTGAAATAGATTTTGATACTACTCCAAACAATTATTCTCTAATACAAGATGATGTATCTTGCACATTATTATGCCACTTACTCACAAGGTCAAGGTCACAGTTTGTGGTTAAACATTCTCAGGCTGTAGCCCTTTCCTACCTGCTGACATCTTTTGCTGCAATATTTTCATCTCCATTGAATACTCAACTTTTTATAGATAAAGAGTTTTCCTAATCTTGACAATTTTCTTTTTAAATAATCCGCAGCAGATCACTTTTATTCATTATATTACTACTACAAATTACTATTATTATCATTTTATTCATTATATTACTACTACAAATTACTATTATTATCATTATTATTAACGTTATTATCATCATCATTGTTTTTATTATAATCATCATTTTTATTCTCATATAATTTCCGTTATAGTTATTATCATTATCATAATTATTAGTACTACTATTATTATCATTATTATCATTATTATCATTCTTATCATTATTATAATTACTATAATTACTATAATTGTTATCCTTATTATTATCGTTCTATTATCATCATTACTTATATTATCATACTAACTATTATATATGTTCCACTTTAGATTATGAGCTAATTTGACCATCTAACCCTTTGTTGTCGGTACTCAAAATAATCATGGATAATAAGACAGATATAGTGGATAATAAGCTGTAAACACCTCTTTATCTGAATCTCTGTATTTTTTTTCATAGGTAATTCGTCTGTAGTCCATTTCGCAGGATTGGTAACTGATGAGAAGGCTGCCCAAAAAGGTAGGACTTTCAAGAAAGCTGTGATTCGAAAGGAAAACTTTTTTAAGGTGGCAAAACACAACAAAGCCAAGAAAAATAATAAAAGAGATGACAAAACCCGGTAAGTATTTTAACCATACGCCTGGTATTTTGCCCCTTCCCACATGCAAAAAATCTGCTGTGATCTTAAAAAAACATCTAGGCAAAATATGGCAAAAATCAAACTATTGAAAATAATTATTGGGTAAGGTTCTAAACATAGTGACAGAAGGAGAAATAATCTCGTTGTGGGCAATTTTTCCTTTTGTAACAATATTTTTCAAATGTTTTCTGCGGCAGTTGATTTGAAATGCATTTAAGAACGGCTTAGGTGTCTGGTATCTTGAAAGCATATAACATTTCAAATCCTAAAATTTGATATATGTCTATGGCACCAATAACAAGACCAAGTTTGCAGTCAGCTTATAGCCCTTCATTAGCTCATCTGAGCATAAAGTGCGTCCGTCGTCCGTTCAAATCTTCTTCTCTGAAACTACTGGCCTGGTTTCAAAGTAATTTCACATGCAGGTTTCTTAGGTGGCCATCATCCAAAAATAGTAAAAGAATTTCATTGCACCTAGTAATTTGGTTGCTGCGGCATCCGAAAAGGGGGGAAAATGCTAAAACTTTATAAAAAAAATCTTGTCCACAAGTGCGGGCCTGATTTGGAAATTTTTGTGAAATTAAAAAGTCTTCTCGTAGAAAAACGCTGAGCGAATTAGAACATAATTTGGCGCAAATGTTCTTTGGGTGACCTTTTACCAAGATAGTTTAAATAATAACAATCAATTGAAACATACCACCACAAAAGGGCGTTGCTTGTTTCCTTTGTATGCAAATTGTTAGAGCATTGAAAACTGTGATTTCTATTAAATAAGATTAGCGAATTGTGACCATCATGGTCCTCTTCATCCAGGAAGATCTCCTCAAACACTCTTTGGCTGTGGCCCCTTGACTATATTGTGAGATTTGTGATTTCATGTTTCAGTCCTAAAGACAGTTACGAGATCGTAAACACCGCCATGAAAATGCTTGGAAACACAGACTACAATTTGGTTTTGAACAATTGCGAACATTTTGCGAATAGTTGTAGATATGGTAAACCAAAATGTGATCAGGTATATGTTTTTTTAGTTTTTTTCAAATCCTTCAAAGTAAACTGACAATGTGCTAAGTTGATATAGGTTTTGACTGATATAACAGATGTTTCATTATGGACACAAGTTCTGCATGGTTCGAACTATTAACAAAATATATACTTTTGAGAGTTTTTACATGTTTAGGTCACCTAAGTATAATAACTTAAGGTGAACTATTGTTAATGCCTTTTGAACGTTGTTCGTCCGTCATCAAAAAATTGCTTGTCAAACGAAATTTTCATGAAACCTTCTCAGTTGCTAATCTTTTTTATTAGAAATAAAAGTTCTATCGTATTATGAATACTGTAAGAAACACGGGTCGGACCATGGTTGTAATGACCAAACATTTAAAATCGTGAAAAACAATCTTAATAACCTTTATATCTACACTTTTTTGTGTGTCTAATTCACTATGAACCATTGCCAAAAGACATAGAACCACTGGTCAACATAAAGTGTAAAGTATGGTGGGTAACAAAAAAACAAATTTCTACCCCATACATAAAAACATTGTAAATAAATATCGTCAGTGGCTTCATGACTCGGGGCATCTCCAATGATTTATCGTTTCGAAAGATTATGTTGATTTTGTCTATGTTTTGATATAATCTAGAAATTTTTCATGATTTTATTTGCCGTCTATTTGCAAGCGAGGTTCTTGTATATTGATATTCAACTTTAATATATTGATGCTATTCATGGAACAATAACATATTTGTTTTCAATAAGATCCACAAAATACCAAAATAATGTCATTATGAAGAAGGTCCTATTATTTTTGGATCACCCATCATTTGTATCTATGGTGAAACTTCATATTATACAACAAATTGGCCTGATTTGAAAATGTTTGGCACTACTGTTCTTTGGGAGACTCTTTAGCATGATTGATGATATTATAGCGATTATTGAAAAACGTGTCCGCTGGGGCGTGGCTTGATTTCCTTTCCAGTAAACACCCATCGTCAAACCGACGTTGGATTTAGGTTGGATCGCTGTTGCAATCAAATGTTTATATAAATAAATTGCATGTTTGTAACTAAACTTCTGCCCGGCGACTAATTATGATGTAGAGAAAATGTAACATCATTTGCCATAATATCATTCGGATTCAATATCGGACGAAAATAACTTAGGCTTTCCAAAGGTAAAGACAGTTTTCCCACAGTTAAACGAGCTTACTTACCTTGTGTAGTTAAATGTTGACGGGGGCTTCCTTTTCTGGGTATGAAACACGCATATAACATCTACCAGATTGAAAACATATAATCGAATCGGGCCTTTATATAAGAAGGTCGTCCGTCATGTCATCCATGTTATAAAAAGCTTGAATGAGTGCGCTTAGTGACATTGACTTCACTGTAATGTAATTGTTCTTTGTGCAGAATCGCCGATACTTTTTTATTCAGGAAAAAAAATCTGATATACAGTCTAAAACAGACCGAGTCAAGCCAAACCAATGAAATTTGTTTTAGACAAACAAAAAAAGCATGATAACATGTGTGACCTTTGACCCTGAGCGTAAGAAGTTTATAACCGAAACTTTATTATTTCGACATATAAATATGTGAATTCTAGTGAAGTTCTATCAAATCAGGTAAGCTATATAGGACTATCATCGTCGACGAGTAAGTTGTATAAACCTTGACGTGGCTTATGTTCATTTCGTTGCAGGTGAATGCGCTTGTTCAGAAAGTAGGTAAAGTTGTAACAAGGAGTGTAACTTGCAAGTCCAATACAACATATATAACAAAAGAACCAACTTGCAAGTCCAATACAACAGATATTACAAAAGAACAAACTTGCGACTGCAATACAACATATATACAACATATATAACAACAGAACCAACTTGCAAGTCCGATACAACATATATTACAAAAGAACCAGAACAAGGATGCATCTCGAAGAACCGAACAGATTGAGCTCTAACCCCACGGTGAAAATCCAAGATGGCCGCCAAAATCTGAAATGGCCGCCGTGCATTTTTACATAAGAAACTTATTTAATAGAAATCCCCTTATCTGATAGTTTATGAACAATTCAATTGTGTTTTATGCACAATTCAACAATTTAATATTCACCTGTATTATAATTAAAATTTAATTTTTCTCACCTTGTTATTAATTTGGCATTTGCAGGATGAAATTGTGTCAAAACGTTGGGAGTTAAAATGCATATGTGTACTGCTAAAGGTGAATACAAGCATTATATAAAACGTCAGTAATATGTGAAAAGTGTAGATTGTGTTCAGACTGTGTGCATGTACAGGCTGATCTGGATACACACTGTTCACTAAGACCAACGTGTACCTTCTCTCATTAACTGACTCATATAAATTATGTTATACTAATTGTTTATCCCAGCTGTGATATCTTAACTCCTTCCCTCAAACAGACACATATTAATTATTTTATACTGATCATTTATCTTAGCTCTGATATGTTAACTCTTCCCTCAAACAGACACATATTAATTATTTTATACTGATCATTTATCTTAGCTGTGATATGTTAACACCTTCCCTCAAACAGACACATATTAATTATTTTATACTGATCATTTATCTTAGCTGTGATCTGTTAACGCCTTCCCTCAAACAGACACATATTAATTATTTTATACTGATCATTTATCTTAGCTCTGATATGTTAACTCTTCCCTCAAACAGACACATATTAATTATTTTATACTGATCATTTATCTTAGCTCTGATATGTTAACTCTTCAATCAAACAGACACATATTAATTATTTTATACTGATAATTTATCTTAGCTCTGATATGCTAACTCTTCCCTCAAACAGACACATATTAATTATTTTATACTGATCATTTATCTTTGCTGTGATATGTTTACTCCTTCCCACAAATAGACACATTTTAACGCATCTGTAGTAGACGACATTTAAAAACAATGTGACAAAAGGAGCTATTACTCATAATGATTTGTTTTCAACTCTTTTTAATTATATTATTTTTGCAAAAATGTCTTCAAAGGCGTCTGTTGCAGATTTGTTGTATGTTGGAAAGGGTTAATATTGTGTTATTTATTGGTGTTGAATTAGTTTAGTATAATTGGTTTCAAGAATTTAACATTTGCATGTATGCACACGTTTTAGTTGATTACCTTTTCCGACCTGCTGGCATATTTTGACACATGTATAACAGACGACATCCGAAAACAAAGTCGGCAGAAGATGACATTTTGTGGTTGTTTCATTATCACCTGCTGTAGATGTTTTATACGTGGGAAAGGTTAATGTGGCATTATTTACATAAATGTATGGCTCTTTTTTAACTTAGAAATTCTGGTTAAAATTTTGAGTGCAACTTCATTAGGAGTCCATATCTCAGTAACTACAAGATGCATTGCATAGAAACTTTATACAACCCATCTCAATTATCACACCTATGTAAATAATCAAGTTTGATAACTCTATCCTGCATTTTATGCAAGTTATGGTCTGTTTTTAAGTAAGTAATTATGGTGTAAGTTGTGAGTGTAACTTCATTAAGAGTCCATATCACAGTAACTACTTGATGCATTGCATTGAAACTTTATATAACTCTCCCCATCCGTCACACCTATTTAAATAATTAATTAAGATAGCTCTATCCTGCATATAATACAAATAATCACCCTTTAAGAAATTCTGGTTAATGTTTTACATGCAGGTTCATTCGAGTCCATATCTCAGTAACTTATTAGTGGTGGAATAGTCAAGCGCGCTGTCTTACGGACAGCTCTTGTTTATAAATCGAAGTTATATTAATAAATAAAGTTATAAACATTCGGGCCAAAGGAGAAAGGCTCATTATGATCAATTTCTTCTACTGCCACATCGTTTTCAAAGTGTATCTGCTTCAGATGAGAAATAAAATGCGTCTGCAGGTGGACAAGGGTTATGACTATTTCTTTCTATGTAATCTAACATTGTAGATATTATCCTATGTACATTTCAATCAACATGTTAACTCAACGTTTTCTTACAGAGTTGAAACCAATTCAGAAAAAGGAAAACTACTATCTTTTTGCATGCTTTCCATTTCCCTCAAAGTTATCAAAAGTATTTTTCAGGAATATGGTTAAGGGTTATCTGATCAATGTGGCAATGTCATTGTACAATGAGGCAGAGCATTACCAAACATGCAAGTTTGCATTTCCAAACAGTGAATGTTCAGATCAGCCTGTACAGCTGCTCTATCTAACAGTTTTATCAGAATCTACAAACAATGGCAGAACCTTCTTACACGCTTGTGTCAGTTATATGTGTAAAGTGTAGATCTTGATCAGACTGTGTGCATGTACAGGCTGATCTGGTATTACACTGTTCACTAAAACCAACTTGTACCTTTTCTCATGCACAGGCTCATATAATTTATTATATACTTTCATTTGTCTTAGCTGTGATATGTTAACCCTTTTCCTTATACAGACACATTTTGATGCCTCTGTAAGTAGACGACATTTGTTAACATTGTGATAAAGGGAGATTTTGCTCATAATGAGTTGTTTTCAACTCTATTTAATTATAATATTTTTGCAAAGATGTCTTCAAAGTCGTCTGTTGCAGATTTGTTGTATGAGGGAAAGGGTTCAATTTGTGTTATTTATTATTGTTGAATTAGTTAAGTATAATTGTATTCAAGAACTTAAACATTTGCATACATGTATATGCACACGTTTTAGTTGTTAACCCGTTCCAAAGTGCTGGCATATGTATAGCAGACGACATCTGAAAACAATACTGAAGAAGATGACATTATACCTGGCTGTTTCAGCATCGTCTGATGTAGATGTTTTGTATGTGGGAAAGCGTTAATGTGGTATGACTAACATACATTTATGGCCACGTTAATTTTGGCCAGGGCATATACATGTAAGTCTTACACTCCGCGCACAGCTCACATGCCGTGTTTCTGTCGTGATTGGTTTCCATTCATTTCCTTTGGAGTGCATACAGGTCTTTAATATCTTCCCAGATACAACAAATCTGCAGTGGACGACTTTGAAAACATTTACCAAAAATGAAACTGCAATTATTAGATCGAGTTGAAAACATTGTGGCAAAAGAAGAAATTAGTCATTATGAGCAATTACTTTTTTTTACATGAATGATTTCATAAGCGGTTTGCAGATGCGTCTGAGGGGGGAAAGGGTTAATTGATATATGATGGGGTAGTTGTATTATGACAACGTACTGTTTAAGCTTGCATTTAATTCATGTCATATATTTGAAAAAACAAAAATAAGTTATTGAGGGCAATGAATTTATTGATTGGGGTTTAAAGCCGTTTTCAACAAAATTTCAGTTCACCTACTCATATTTTTCTTGGCTGTCTCACGCCAGTTCTTCATACAACATTCTTTCCAAGCAACTGGCTTCTTTTGCACATAGACTGATAGCCCATCGGTTGAAGACGAATGACGCTTGTCACAATGACTTTTGTCAAACGTCGGAAAGAATGTTGGCCGAGCTGGTGTTCGAACTCACAACACCTGGATTGACAGCCTGCGTCGCTTCCGACGGAGCCACTGGGGCTCGGCTTGAGGGCAATGGAAACAAGAGAATAAATTTTCACTTTTTAGTGTCATCTAGGGTTATTGAATGCTTGTCCATGTACCATTACTGTATGTTATCTATATATGTTATAATATGCCATGTCATGTTTTCCATTAGTTAAAATGAATAATGATAATAGGATTTCATTGCGGTTGTGGGTCATTTGTGTAGTTTAAAATAGTTAAATAAAAGTTTGCTTTAATACAAGTGTTTTTCATTGTGACATACCTTAAACAGGGAATTCGTTGATGATCCGTTTTCAGCAACAAGATGACAGATTTTCATTGAACATTTACCATAATCTAAATTGAATCCTTTTCTGGAACAAACCACATGCAATGTCCGTCCATGCATCCTCCAACATTATGAAACGTAGTGGATGAGACATTTACAAAAACGAGGCCAGATGCGCGAAAAGTGGTCTTTATAAAATTAAATTCAAATGAAACTTCCAACCATGTAACGTACATGTATGTCTGATTCGTAGATCCGAGACCGTATTTAAGCCACGCCCATCGAAAGGCATCACAAACAAAACAACAACTTAATCGTTAACAACTACCCGGTTCTTGATTGGCTTAAGTATTGCAAACTATTTGCATATCCGATCTATGAATTACATGTTTCTTATTGTCAACCGCTATCTTGATAATGTACGTTTTGCGATCCCGATAGTCTAGTGGTTATGCTGTCGGCTTCATGAGCAATAGGCATACGGCTCGAATCCTGATATGGCCGGCTGGTAAGATGTCAGCTAGGTACCTACCTAGGTGCCAGTTGGTACCTATAATTAACAAACACTTTAATGATTTTACGTTTGTACTTATACATTAATAGCAACAACATTTCATAAGTTCAATCAAAACAACATTTCAGTTGAAACATAATGATAAAACCAGAGCTCTAGATAAGGGGCATTTTACATATTTTCAAATATTGCTTTGACACTCAAACCATAGCTTGTAGGTACACGAATAAATCGTTTCAGCGAGTACCCACAACACAGGGTTTGGTTGAGTAATAAGAGAGATTTTGTGGCAAAAGACCGGTTTACTACCCATTATCTAATCCTCTGGATAAAACATATCCGAATACGATTTTATCTATCCAGACATGCCGGTCGGCTGATCCTGGATCACCATGAAGGTTTTTGTGTCTTTGCACCTCGCCTTGGCCAGGAACATAGATATGCGTCGCTGTCTTGGCGAACTAACATCTGAAATGACGAAAGGCTATGAGGTTACATGTAGGTTTATTTACAACGAACATAGTACGCCTGCAAATTTTCTCATCATTCTGCAGAGTCGTTATTAACCCTATCCAACACACAACACCATTTTATATGTTGACAACATGTGAAAATTCTCGTGACAATAAGCTACAAATGTAATGGGAAAATGTTTAAAACACTGTGCTAAAAGGAGAAATTGCTCAAAATGAGGTCAAAGTCGTCTGCTGCAAAATGCGTCTATATATGTGACAAAGGATTAATTAATTAATAAACTAATAGAGAACACTTATCACTTGTGTATATGCATGCATTTTAAAGTAAATGTATTTTGTTTAAATGGTGTTTAATGCCACTTTCAACAATATTAAAACTGCTATCGCGTTTCCTGAGTTAGTAACCAATACTCAAATTATTACTGCTCCATTTATCCTTACACCCGGACAGCCTAGGAGGGATAAGATTACCACTATATTTAAAGTTATTGGTATGACCCGTCCTTGGATCTAACCAGCGACCTTCCGCACCCCATGCAGACGATCTACCACTTAAACACTGTGCTAAAAGGAGAAATTGCTCAACATGAGGTCAAAGTCGTCTGCTGCAAAATGCGTCTATATGTGACAAAGGAATAATTAATTGGGAAAGTAATGGGGCACACTTATCACTTGAGGTGTGACCTGTTGGTTAAGACACTTATCAACCCTCAATAACTAGGACTTGATAGGTCTGTATCTATTGCACATTTTCAGTAGCTTTGCGTTAACTGTACAGACTGCAAGATGCGTTTGACTCAAAAAGAAATGTGTAATTAGGTTACCAAGCAAAAAGTAAGAGATGAATTTGTTACAAACTTACATTGCAAGTTTGCCTAATTAACGACCAATGTCAGCTGACGGAAAAATTGCTGTAGACCAAAGGCATGTTGACAATATTGCTCTGTCAAAGGCATGTTGACAATATTGCTCTGTCAATACTCAAGTTCAAGCTCAAAATCGTTTATTGGCATATAAACATAATTATGTTTGTTGCCAGTAGCATGATATATACATATATATATATATACATGTGGCGGAATACAAGATAATCAGAAACAGAATAATGGAGAAAACATGAAAATACACAAACACCATTGCAATATGTAAGCATACAATTTGTGTACACCGTATGACTATCGTTCACAGGAGGATAATTTTGGTGTCTTTTCGAACCCCTGTTAACCAGAAATTACTTTTATCATTTAGATCACAGGCGTCCGAATTTCTATTACAGCAAAAAATGGGAAAAATCACACAATATCTCGTTAAGATACTCAAAAAGTATCTCTATATTGTCTATACGCTATGATAACAATGATCGTAATGGTAATTTGGGGAATCCCGCACGTGTTACTATAAATAGCTCCTCTATACGTCCATATAGTGTAATAATAATGACAAGGTGTGCAACGGCATTTTAACCCCTCGCTAGATTGGGGCTATAATTTCCGCAGAAAAACGTCTAAAATGACCTGGTCCCAGGTAGAGACAGGTTCATAAATGATTTTTCTCGTGATCCACCACATCAATATTTGCCAACCGACCAATACGCCGGCGTTTTTAAGCTAAATGTTCATTATATTTAGAAATTTGCAGTTGTCCTGACCGCCATGCGCTGACGTCACAATTCGCAACATTCCAAAGCGACATATTAATCAAACAACGATTTGAAACACAGTCTAAAAAATATTATTCATACTTCTTTCGAAAACGCACAAAAAGATAATGTATTTTTTATGAATTATATTATTTTTGGAAGAAAAATGATTAAATGCCAACCCCAACAAACATAGCTCAGGTACAATATTCTAAAAAAGCGCGTCATTTCGCAGTTTTAGAGGAAAAACCGTTTAGTTTTGTCATTTTACATTTTTTTCTGATACCACTTTGCAGCATTGTTTTGAACTATCAATATCCCTTGAACAATTTAATAAGAGGATGAAATAACGAACTATCTTGACATAAGCCAATTAAGCAGTTTAAGAGGTTAATTGTTATTTTACTACCTTTCTGATGCCATCTGGCAGCATTGATCTTAACCCAATTTGGAAATAGCAACATAAGGATTGTTTAAGCCAAATTATCTTGAAACAATACCCCCGATTCTGATGCTGCCTGGCAACATTGTTTTTTAGTTAATAAATATGACTTGAATACTTGTATAGATGATCACATAAGGAAAATTAATGCAACAATGTTTAACTTAGACATTATACGAGCAACTTCTTCCTTTTCTCATGCCACCTGAGGATAATATTTTTCAACCAATCAATATGGTTTGAACACTTTTTAAATAGGGTTATAAATAAGGAACATTCCTGCCAAATTATACCGACATAAAATAATACCTTAACATTGTGTCACTGTACGTCTTTTCGGATGTGGCAGCAACCAAAATTCAACCAGAATTTATTCTCTTGAACATATTTAAAGAGGACCACAAATTGTTGTTATGTGCAGTTCAGTTTAAAATGGTCAAGTAGTTTAAAAGCAGCTGTTGTTTAAAGAAATGGTTGCTGATTGATGTTGCAGAATGGATGGAGGATTATCACAGAATCTCACATTGACCATGCTGTACTCAGATTTGCTATTTATTTTTTTATAAATTACAGTTAATTGATTAAATGCTGTGTATTTAGCTATAGTGTCATTTGTCACCACTGAGATTTGAAATCCGTAATAAAAATAAAACAAGTGTTGGAAGATAACAATTCAATGTTTAGAAAATCATCATTTGTTAGGCACTTTAAACTACAATTAAAATATCACAAGCTATGCTTTATTATGAATTATGAGGCATTTACCATTTGTGACTATAAGGTCTTAAAATGTAGTAAAATCAAGATTGTCCTCAAAGAAAGTCGAAATTTGGCTTACAATTGATATAAAAGCTTGACTTTGAGCTACTGTTACATCGTTCACGCCATATCTGTACATATTAGTATTTTAATCTTTGTAGATATATAACATATACATTTAGATTCATTGGTAACACTATGATCATTCAACACATATCCAAAATCGTTTTTAGTAAGATTGGTTCGAATTTGTGTTACCCATTTATAATATCCTAAACCATCATACAATTTTAACATATCATATCACTTTCTAACAAGTCTGTGACACGGCAATTTGATAACTCTTAGAGTAGCCAGTACTTAATAACCATTTTTGATGCATAAATATAAACTGGAAATCTTCCAATGCCTCCAAGAACTGCGTCATTAAACACACACTCGTTTAAACTCCAAAGTTCCGAACCGTACAACATTATTGGCGTCAGTTTACTGGCATACATCTTGAAGAAGGTACTATGATCAATTGGCAAAAACGATTTTAAACTGTTAAGTAAGATCACAAATACATATTTCTATTATGTAGACATTCTCTCAGCCACACGATATAAAGACAGAGTAGATGAGAAATTAGCACCGACATATGTGAAACCATTTATACATTATAAACGTTCATTCTTATAACTCCATTGCTTTGTTCTTTTCAATATCCCATCATTATTTAAAGCTATAACCTTAGTCTTTTTAACATTTAAGCTAAGACCATATGTATCACAAAGGTCACTGACCAGTTTAAACTGCATTTACGTATCGTATAATTGATCACAGCTACATCATCTGCAAACAATAATAATAGCAACTGGGTTATATATGGAAATAACTGATTTCCTCTGATACTGGACTCCTCCATGAGACCACAAAGTTCATTTATGAAGACGGTGAAGCGTTTTGGACTTGGACAACAGCCTTGTTTCAACCCAACTGGGCAGTCAAGAATGTCAATAAGTTCATGCTTGTCTTTTAAACGAGCTTTCACCTTCTTATATATAGCCCTTATTGCATCCATTAAATTACCTTTAATGCCACTCTGTATCAATATTTGATAAAGCTTATACCTTCGAACTTTATCAAACGACTAATTAAAATCCACAAAATATATTCTTTTCTTTTAAGTACAATGGTATCTGTTAATTACAGCATGCAATACAAACGAATTATCTATTCTAAAATAGCCTGAACGGAAGCCGTGCTATTTTAACGGACGCCCAGTTTGGCTTTCTAAGTGATTACAGCACAGTAGATAATGTGTTTATTTTAAGTGCATTGATTGAAAAACAGTTGAATAATAATGATAAACTTGTCTCATGCTTCATTGACTTTAAGAAAGCATACGACAGTATTGATAGAAATGCCCTATGGTATAAACTTGTAAAAACAGGTAACGACGGCAAACTGTTTAGGATAATTAGTAACAGTAACGTCGGATTATTCCAAGAGGGAAATAACCTCGCCAATAATGTTCTCTTTATTTTTGAATGATATTGAAATGCACCTTCAAGACAATATACATGGTGGAATATCCCTTGACTAAGTTATCATATATATTCTATTATTTGCAGACGATGCTGTACTTGTATCCGAGATAAGGTTTGGTCTACAAGAACGTTTAGGCAAGTTAGAAAATAACTGCACAAAATGGAAATTAACTACTAACATTTAGACAAATTAGGCAATAACTGCACAAAATGGAAATTAACTACTAACATTTATAACACCAAAGATAATGGTTTTTGAAAAAAGGGGTCGATTGTGGCAGGATAATCACTGGCTAAACGCAGGAAAGGTTTTTGAGGTACTGAAAAGTTTTAATTATCTAGGAATCATATTTACTAATGGAGGGTCATTTCAACAGGCAACGGATTGTCTAGCAGGGAAAGCACTTAGGTCTATGGGTTCACTTTTCAGTTTAACAAAGGATTATGACATTCCGATATATATTGTATTTAACCTATTTGATAGTTATGTGAACTCTATATTAAGTTATAACTGTGAAAATTGGGGATTTAATCTAGCGGATACACAGAAAATGTTGCGAGCGAATTATCAATGTGATAAGGTGAATAAATCGCCTTGCTCTTCTATCAGAACTAGGCAGATATCCATTAATTATAGGAAGAAAAGTACGAATTATTAAATATTGGTTAAAAATGTATCATAAAAAGGAAAATAATTGTATTTTATCTTTAATTATAAAACAAAAAATGATGGAAATAGAACGTAAACAAAAGGTAACATGCTGGTGTTAAAAGGTTAAACAATTGCTAGAAAGTTCCGGTTTTAATGAAATTTGTCTTTACCCAGAATCCAAAAACAGAATACAGATTATATGAATTTTATATTATATAATCCAATTTAAAAAAAAATGTAACAAAGGGTCGTGCGTTCAAATAAATAAAGGTTCATAGCAGGGTAGATAACTGTTTCTGAATTTCCGAAGTTTCTCTATCAGAAATACCTCCCTTGATAAGGTCTGTGTACCTAGAATGCTATTCCAAGTCAGCTTCTTTTTTACTGAAACTCTTGAAGGGCATAGAAGTCTAACATTTATTCAATACAGGAGCTTAATGTCCATTGTGGTAGACAGTGGATTTTTTTTAAACAAACCGCGCGAGTACTGTTTAATCTCAAGGAAGCAGACATCGAGCGTGATTAATAAAAATTGAAAGGTTGTTTCACAATCGATGTAAAATAAATAATGTTTAAATTAAATTAAATGTTCATTTTTGACTAATTGCAGCTTTAGTCGTGCCTGTCAGTCAGATGGCGGAAACCATCCGAAGTCAAGTTGAAGGCAAAGCAAATAATACGATAAGCTTATATGAATTAGGGAAAACACCTTTAAAAATACATAATTTACTTGCATCGTTAGAATACTACCAGCATATGGATGCTATATACTTGTTCGAAGGTCTACACAATGGATTTCCTTTAAGTTACACGGGACCGCTATGTGCACGCGAGTCACATTTCTTGTCTAGTGCAAAGCAGTACCCATATATCATGAGGGAAAAACTGATCAAAGAAATTAATCGGGGTCGAATTGGCGGTCCTTTCAGTACTAAACCATTCCTGTGCCTTCAAGTATCTCCTGTAGGTTTAGTCGGGACGGTGATCATAAATTGATTCAGCACTTGTCATACCCAGACAGCACATCTATTAACGGTTACATTGAAGGAAAATACTGCACAGGTACATACTCAAATATTGATCAGGCAGCCGATCTGATTTTGAAGTTGAGTAAAGAACCATTTTAAGTAAAACAGTTATGAAATCAGCCTTTCGATTACTTCCTATCACCCCATCAGATTTTGATTTGCTAGGTATCAAATTTGAAATCCAATATTTTTATGATAAAATGCTCCCTATGGGCTAGTCAGCCAGTTGTGCTCTCTTGAGAATATGTGCAGGTTACCTCCATTGGTCGACAGGTGAGAAAATCAAAAGTAGCGACATCCTGCATTATCTAGACGATTTCCTATTTGGGGAAAAAGCTTCGAGTTCTAGGCCGGTTTTAAATGCTAACAGAATTTCAATCAGTGTATTTAAAATGTCAAAGTCCCTTTATCTGAAGATAAAACAGTTCAAACTGCAACATGGATTCCAGGGAATGGTTACAAAAGGAAAAAATCATAAAAATGAAAGAGCAAATATGCAGTCTTATTTAAAAGAAAGATAACTCTAAAAGAAATGCTGTCACTGCTGGGTCTAATCAATATCGCATGCAAAGTCGTCTCCTTGGTAGAGCATTTCTGCAGAAGGCTGATCAATGCCACAAAAGGAATAAAAAAGCCGTATCATAAAATTAGGGTATCTAAAACCATTAAAGCTGTTTTAAATGTTTGGCTTTCCTTTATTACACATTACAATGGGGTAACATTGATATATAATATAACATGGTTAACAATTATTAATGAGCTGGAACTCTACACAGATGCAATGGGGAAAGGGGGGGGGGGGGGGGGGGGGGGCTATAATGGGGGATTTGGAATTTACTTCTCAGATCAATGGGCGCATGGTACATGTAGATGGCCCGAATATTAGGTAAAGCAATGTCTAACTAGGGATATGGCCCTCTTGGAGCTGTTTCCAGTGGTAGCCGCTATTTTAACTTGGTCAGGCAGCTTAAGAAATCAATGGGTTCCTTATCAGACATATGGTTCTTACAATATTGAAAACCAATATCAGTGTAAGTGCATTCTATATCCCTTCCAAAGAAAACAGTATTGCTGACTCAATTTCTCGTTCACAACGGGGGAAGTTCGGGAGTGCAGCGCCAGAGGCCAATATCAGCCCGGTCAAGGTCTCATCCCTAGTTTGGAAGATATAAAAGGTATATCAAAATATTTAATATTCAATTCAACTTCCAAAAATACAAAAAATACTTATTTAGTACCGCTTGAAAACTCGCCCATTTTAGAGAGTTATATAAGCTGCAAGAGATATGGCCTGTCCTAAATCAAGACTTGTTACATTTTATCGCGTATCCAGCCTACCAGAATATAGCTGCTTCAACAATCTCGACTTACATGTCAGGTATCTCATAAACTCTACAAGAAGTAGATAAAACAACAACATCATTTCTAGTAGTTACGGCATTGGAGGGTGCAAGACGAAACAATGGTATCAAATTAAATGCAAGAGCCCCTTACATAAGATGATAGCAAGTCTAGCAAGCATTTGTCAAAACACATTTGAACGATATGTATTTCGGACTACTTTTTCGCTCGCATTCTTTAGTCTGTTAAGAATAGGGGAATTTGCAGAGGCCAACAATAAGTCACAGGACAAAAAGGTAATTAAAAATTCATACATTAGGTTTTCTGATAATGATATAAATCTAACAGTAAGATGGTCAAAAACTGACTTGTGCGGAAAATCCGCACCCTCCATATTCCAGCAAACGGCAAGTCATACTGCCCAGTTCTATGCAATGAAGGAGTACTATAATCTTCGCCTTAAAACAGAAAACGCGAACCTATTCATACACTTAAATGGGAAATCGCTCACCAGATATCAATTCAAAGCCATAATGTCTAAATCCCTACAATTCACCCAAACAGTCGAACACTTCAAATCACACAATTTCAGAATAGGCGTGGCTTCACATTTACCTAATTAGAAACAGAGGAAAGTAGAATCATGGCAGCAGGCAGGTGAAAATCGAATGCATATACTAAATACATAATACTTGACATACAAATTAATACAATCGTAAATTGTCCAGGAATGCAGAATCTGTGGTTGGTAGGTTCGTCTAGTGTGTACTTAGTTGGCATGGCGGCCAGACAGACGTTTGACAAGCACTTTGGCTTATCAGAAGTTTTGATCGGGTGGATGGGGGAAAGGGGTATAACACTGGACACCCTGAATTCGACGCTCGACAACCAATTAAAAAAATATGAGTGTCCGAAATTCCTTTTTATCCACTGTGGATCGAACGATCTAGCCACAGAAGGTGTTTCAGGCAAGGACATTATAGAGAACATTAAGACCTCAACCATTCGCTATAAAGCATTATTCAAAGACATAATGATCATTTGGTCATCACTGCTCGCTAGAAGATATTGGCATTTTGCTCCTATCGGTCCGGGGTCCCAGATTGACAAAAAGGGTAAATGCAGGTACAGGTGGGAAAGTAATTCATAATGACAGTTTTTTAAAGGTAGACGAGGCTAGTTTGTACAGGACAGATGGGACCAACCTGTTAAATTTAAGAAACAATATTCTTCTAAACAATTGAGAAGCAGCCTTAAACATGTTTTTAAAAGATAATGGTAATCTGTACCCTGCTGGTCAATAGGAGCAAAATAACATTTTGTGGCATGGCAAAATATAGTTGGATATTTTACTGTGGCGGTTCGTGGAAGACAGAAAGCTTTTTAAGGAGTTATCAACTTTACCTTGGCCTTACACGCTCACTCCCTCTGTGTAATGTGGGAGTCCCCCTCCACCTATATGTATAGAGGGGATGTCCAGAGCTGTCTAACGCTTGGGCACTTAATAATAGGTAATACGGGCTGACCCCAAAATGCTGTCCACATGAGAATGTGTTAACTTGTGGGATTCCGACACTATGGTGACATAGGTCGCTGATTCGCAAGTCAAACGTTAAGTCTCTCGTGGTCTGGTTGTCGCAGAATGTGTTAGTATGTGATGTTATTTATAACGATCCTTTGCAGCCAATGTTATGCCACTACAGTTTATCGATTACAATTGAAAATATGTATTCATTCTTTAAAACAGTTGTTCTAAAATAGTTGACGCATGATAAAAATTGCCACACAACTTGAAGTATTACAATCGCCATTGAACTTAACATGTGAATCAAGTGATCTGCAGACTCGTGGAAGTGTTAGAAAGCGAGAGCGTATCCAATATTGATTTAATACAGATTAAATGAACTTTATATTCTATAATCCAATTTTAAATAATTTGTGTTCAAATAGATAAAGGTTCATAGCAGGGTAGATAACTGTTTCTGAATTCTCAAAGTTTCACTATCAGCATTATCGCCCTTGATAGGGTATGTCTACCCAGAATGCCATTCCAAGTCAGCTTCCTTTTTCATGAAGCTCTTGAAGGGCATAGCAGTCTAAAATTAATTACAATTCCCTCCCTCCCATGCCCTTATTTTAATAATTTCAGATATAACTAGTCAATGAATGTATCGATGACAAGGCGCAAATAAATTACGGCAACACAAGGACAACCATGGACAACAACTTCAACGGCGAACACAGACCCACACAAATTCAGTGGACATTTTTAAGAAACAAATAATGTTTCATAAAACCTTTTTGAAAACGACTTAAACATTCTGTAATGTGTTAATAGGACTCAAATATTTTATTTTTATTTTCCCTAAGATACCATAGTTTTTGTCGTTTTCTTTAAGCGCAACGTCAAATTTTATGTTCTAAAAGGGGTGGGGGTGGGAGCGGTTCTTTGGAGACAGAAAGCGTTTGGGGGGGGGGGGGGGGGGGGGGGTTATCAACCTGCCCATTACCCTGGCCTGACACGCTCACAAGCTGCAGGTTCTTCAGTGTCGTAAGTACATCTAGGTTGGGGCCTACCTCTGTGTAACGTGCTGGTCCCCCTTCACCTATATGTATATATGGGAGGTCCAGAGCTGTCTAACGCTTGGGCACTTGATTCGGGGGATAGTTCATACGGGCTGACCCCAAAATGCTGTCAACACGAAATTGTATTAACTTGTGGGATTTCGACACTATGGTATCAGTTTATCGATTACAATTAAACAATATGTGTTTTTTCTCTAAAAAACCAGTTGTTCTTAAATATTTGACGCATGCTATGATGTTTATTTTCCAATGTACCGTATCTAAATATATATATGTATATGAGTATTCGCCTGTTGTAAATAATATGTTAATATATTGAGTGAATGGTTGAGTGACTGATTGGTTGTTTGATTAGTTGATAATACACTCAACCGTTCATTCGCTCATTCATGAACTATATGCTTTAATGTGTCACTATGTTAATCTTTATATGACAGAGATCCTTTACATTTCGTTTCAGTAAAGGACTGTGTCATACATTCTAGTGATTTAAGCAACTTCATGATTAAAAGACATTCTAAACAACGGTTTGTTAGAATTTTCTTTCGCATGGGCATCGTGGCACTCTCCTTTCGAAAGGCCACATTTTACCCTCGAGAAAAGAACAATTATGTTGCAACTAATATTCAAAAATGACTGCAAATCATTCAAGGTAATCCAATCATGTGACTTGTAAAGTTACAAGTATACTTGTTATATATTAATTTCGTACTTAATATCACACAAGGCATTATATGTGCTAATGTTAGTTGTCAAATATTTTCAAATTCAAATGCATCATGCTGTTAATAAGAGAACTTACGCACCAGAAAACAAAGTAGCATGGTCATGACTCTATATGCGCCCTTTAAGCAGCACCCTCACCTCATGTCTATACCCAAAAGTGTGTGTTTACATGGTAAATATGTACCATGCCATTTTCCACTGTATTTTTTTTTATATTTGTATTAGTTGAGTACGAGCTATTATGCTTAATGTCTAAATAACGTTTATGTTATGTAACGTTATGTCATGTAAATGATATTGTTCAAAAATGTGTTGTATGTTTATGTAAATATCAATGTTTATATTTTCTGAGTAATCAATATTGATAGTTTACATGTTAAATTTCAATTGTTCTCTTTATTTGATTTATCTATATTTCGTTTAAAACCCGTTACCGACAGCAAACCTGCAGCAGACGACTTTAAAATCATCTTTGCATGTCATTAAATAGAATTATATAGTGAGAAGAGTCGGCAAACATTGTGGCAAAAGGAGAAATTGATCAATTGATTGAATTGTTTTCTAAAATCGTCTGCTGCAGATGCGACAAGGGCGTCTCCATGTTTGAAAGGGTAAACTTACTCAAATATGTTATGCAGTACATTCATTTAATATATTGGAATTATTCAGTTGTTTATATATTAACCCGTTTCAACATACAGACGTTTTCTGACGCCTCTGCATCATACAAATGTTTAAAACAGTATGGGAAAGGGAGACATTTTTTTCATTAAGCAACGTTTTGATGCATCTGCAGCAGAAAGAGTTTGAAAACATTGTTGATAAAGAATAAATTGCTGATTATGAACAATTTCTCCCTTGTCCACAGTATTTCAATTTCTATGAAATAATCATACTTTCATCTACACAGATGTTTACATTTATTGCCGATATGTTTTCAATGTCGTATGCTGCAGATTTGGTGTATGTGATAAAGGATTAACTATTTCCCAATACATTTACGATAAATCTGCAGCAGATGATGTTCAGAGCATGGAGGCCAAACTATATAAAGATTGTAGGAATGGAAGTATAATAATTAGATAGAATTAAAACATTGTCGCAGAAGGTAAAATTGTTCAAGAGCAGCTGTTTGCTGCTGATGCCTCAAATTGCACCTGTATTTGGGCAGTAGGTTAAACCATTGTCATATTTTGAGTTTGATAAACATTTGTTCTCATCAAAATATATGAAAGAGTGTGTTCTGGAAGCTTAATAACAGTTACACGTAATATTTATTTTTTAAGGCGAAAGGGTCCTTTTATTGGTCTTGTCTCATTCAACTTCCCTTGCTATGGAACAATATGAATCGGGTAATATAATTACATTTTTAATGTTAAACATTTTCCAACATACAACACATCTTCAACAGCTGAAATTGAAATCATCTGGGCAAAAACATGGAAACTCTCTATAAACGAAAGTATAATCATTGATTAGGGTTGAAGAGCAGCAGAAGAAATTGGTCATCATGGGCAATTTCTGTTTTCCACGATGTTTTCAAACGTATTCTGTTCAAAACGTTTCTGCAAGTGAGACATTGGTTAAAAAAGAATGGGAATATTGTGCAAAAAATATGGTGTGTAACAAAGTCTCCTTTTTCATTTTTTTGAAAAATATAAAATGTCATAATTGAATCTAGTTGAGCAATTTCTTAATTTGCAACATTTTTAAGAATGGTCTGCTGCAGATGCGCCAAAATGCGTCTGCAATAGGGAAAGGGTTAATTAGTACGTTGTACAGAGATCCGTATTGAAATAATCAGGACAATACTATCTTGTTATTTTGATCTATATATTATGCTGTATAACTTTACGTCAATAGACTTTTTTAAAAATCAATACACATTCTACAAACTTTAAACAATGAAGCCGAGCCCCGGTAGCTCAGTCGGTAGCGACGCGGGCTGTCAATCCAGGGGTTGTGAGTTACAATCCCGGCTCGGCCAACTTTCTTTCCGACGATTGACAAAAGTCAATGCGACATGCGTCATTCGTCTTTCACCAATTGGCTAAGTCTATGTGGAAAAGCAGCCAGTTGCTTGGGAAGATTGTTGTGTGGAGTACTGGTGTGAGAAAACTAGGAAATGCATGAGTAGGTGAACTGGCCGCCGTGATATAACTGAGAAATTGTTAAAAACGGCGTTAAACCCAAATCAAATAATTAATCAATCAATCAACTTTAAACAATATAGCGGTGAATTCCCAACTTCACGGTTAAAACGCCGTAGATAAAACGTCCGAACAGGGGGTTGAAACTAATGACAACAAGGATAACAATGCATACGTTCTTAGTCGAATTTCGTCTTATCCACAGTCACTGCACCCATGGACAAGGCTCATTGTTTAGCCTACCATTGGTGTATTCAAGGGATCACGAATAAATTAACTGTTGCCGTGAAATAACTGAAATAATGTTGAAAACGTCGTAAAACCTAAATGAAACAAAAGTTTCCAGGATAAGAATGACTAGATGACGAACTAGGAAGATCATAATCTGAATGGCTGGAGGAGTAGACTGATCTTGATCTTCGCTGTTAGCCAAGTCACGAAGATCGGTTTTCGCGTGATGCGGCAATTATATTTGCTTCAACTAACACAACTATTACCTGACTATTTCAACACACATTAACGTTAATCTTAACTATTAATCTTTACTGCGCCCAAATGCACATTTATTTCATCATATCTCTTTAGAATAAACCCATCTTTCATGAGGATAAATTGCTCATCATGAGCAATCATTTCTTTTGCGACAAACTTTTCCTACTTCGTCTGCTGCATAGGCGTCAGAAACCGACCTGTAGAAGGGAAAGGGTTAAGCATAAATGTGACCTTCTACGTAATTTGTTCCAGCCATATTGAATGGTTGCAAAAGGTATTCGCCAGGTGGTATCAAAAAAGGGCTGAAATGAACCCCCCCCCCCCCCCCCCCCCACCGCCACCCGATATTGTCAGTTACTCATTTACTTCTATACCATCATGCAGAATCTGAACATCGTTTAAGGGTCATCTTGGCCCTCATTTTTAAACATAGTTCATTATAAATTTATTTCTAAATTTTCTGAAAGTCTTCACTTTATTAGTTTCTGTTCGTAATAATAGACGATAGCAATACGAATTTCAAACCTTTTATAATCAAGAAAAACAGATGACATGAAGAGTATCATCGTCTAGGCAATTGCTTTTAAAATAATTTTTGTATGGCCAAAGTATACTCTTTATTTTTTTGTTTACAATAATTTAACGTGTGTTAATCTACTCCTCAGACAATACTGTTAACAACTGCTTTTCAAAGACATGCTGCTAGGGTGATCTACCAAGCTATGTTGATTGGTTCTAATAAGGGATGGGGATGAATATTCGAAAAAAGGACGAATATTCGAATACTGTTTTCGAATAAGAATATTCGTTTTCAGTAAAAAAAAAAAAAATGACCAAACATTATTAGTAAGATTCTGACAGAGTTGGAGCTAGTGAAGTGATAAAGAGTGTGTATTCATGTATGTCGTTTGTTGTGTTTTTACAACAACGTTTTGTCAGAGACATATAAACACAGAGATAAGGTACTCTGGATTTTCAATCGATATCACGATTTGTGTCGATATTGTTGCGTATTATCATCTTGATAATGATCCGTGTATTGCAAGCGATTTATAAAAAATAACAAACGTCTGACGACTCCGATTAAACACTCGGATTACCTTGTTTTACATTGTCAGTGTGTGTATACCACGTGACTTTTGACGTCATATTTACATGGTCAGACAGCAAAAATTGCTCTTGATAAGAATGTAAAAACAATGGTACCTTTTTTATTTCTTCACTCTTTTTAATGAAACATAGCGCAGTCTACGCCGCTTACAATGTCCTATCTCCGGTTGTTTACAGGAGTTTAATTATTTATTATATTATATCTGTATTTCCTCCGATCACCGAAGATAGTACAAAGTACAAACAAACAATACAAAGTTGATAGAGAACGTTGACACAAACATTGAACCAAAAGTGACAAACATTGAATAGTTAATATATTTACACAAACAGCATTCATTTCGTAAGGTCGATTGAAAAAGCACTTATACATCAATACTAAACACGAATATATACAATGAGTACAATGGCATTCATTCACGTTGCAAGCACAACAAAAGCAGAGTTAGTTTATGTGAAAACTCTGGATATTCTGCTCGAATTAGTAGAACCACCAGTCTTCATTGTTCGCGAGATATATTCTTAGATACCCATGAGGAGCACCTCATCGAATTGCTCTGGAGGGTAATTATTATAGTAAATGTAAAAATGAGAAGACATAACAGAATCATTGACAGACAGTTGAGAGAAGGGATAGAATATGTTTGTCTCTAGATAGAGAGAATGAGAAATCAATACAGATGAAAGACAGAGGGTGAAGAAGAAAGTATATATATACATATACATTAACACATATGAATATACATACATACACACGTCTCCATATATATATACATGTACACATACATACACATTAGTACACAGACACACACATACAAACACACACACACACACACACACACACACACACACACACACACACACACACACACACACACACACACACACACACACACACACACACACACACACACACACACACACACACACACACACACACACACACACACACACATATACATGTGCATATACATACACGTGTACATCATAAGCACATCCATTGGGTATATTTACAGCTAAACAGAACTGTTTCTCAATACATTATGTATGTATCGCATACAGAATTGGACATAACATGTTCGATTGTATTCGGGTAGACTAAATACTGTTGGCAAATCAGTTTCAAGAAGATATCTGATAAATTGCTCTTTCTGGGTAGTAAATCTTCTCAGAAAGAGCAACATGTCATTAGTACAGTAGAAACTGATGTTTTCAAAAAATAAATTCCGTTCATTTGAGAAATGAACAGATTCGGATATGAAGTGTCCCTGGATATCGGTGATCATATTTTGGCAGTATACACACTGACTGACAGTTTCTCTTAAGTGTTTGCTACTTACTAATACTTGTATAGCACTTGATGCATGATACATAGTTTTGCGCGTTTTTGCACATAACCAAAATAATGATGGAAGACTGTGTTTGTGAACAGACACAAAGCGGTCGAAGTCATGGTGAAGGTTCATTCTATCCTGACGCTCGCATTCAAACTTCCTTTCAACGACTCTAGAAACTATCCTTTTCCAAGAATTTTTTTCAGAGAATTTGGCAGTAGTAAGATACGACTTCATATATGCAGTTAAACCATATCTTTGCAATATATTGAAAGTATCAGGAATAAAACCTTTTTGTCCAGTGAATTTACTTGTTTGAAACAAATTCAGACGATAAGTGAAAATCTGCTTGGAGAGACAGTTCGTAAGCATTTTACACAGTCGTTGAAGGAAAGCTAGGTTGCGTTTGTCAATTTCACAGTGTATACTGTACCAACCTAGCAGACTTAAAACCATATCTGTACGTGTTCTAGAGGGCAAATGCTGTGACTTTTTGGCACATAATTTCCAAAGTTTTTCAACGTTCTGTTTATCTGTAAAGGACATAGAATGCCATAGCTCACATCCGTACAGTGCAGACGACATTTATATTGTTTTCATCAGTGAACTCATTGTAATAGGGTTGACATTTCCAAGGTTGTTTAATGCTAGTAAAAAGAACACAGAGGCCCTTCCTTTGCTGACACGGTTTCTTATTGTATGCGAATTAGTTAATTGTTCGTTTAATAGTATACCAACATATGGGTCACTGTTTTGCATCTGTCTATGGTAGAGTTTCCGAATCTAACCGACGTAATATTACTATTGCTTTTACCAAATATGATAAATATACACTTGTCAGTATTAAAGCTATATCCCCAGTCATTTGCATATTCATTTGTAATAGTTAAATGATGCTCGATACTTGTCAAGTTTGGACAAAGAAGCACAAGATCGTCTGCTAGGGTCGGATTGCCACAATTTGTTGTGCCAACAGTTAAACCGTAGGTTGATTCAAGTCTGTTTAATAAGTCGTTTATAAACAGTAAATAGTTCCAAGTGGACATGACTCCACCTTGTCTTACACTTTGCAGTATATCGATTGAGTTCGAGCAGATACCGTTTATCATTACACGTGCAGTGAGTTTTTCATATGACTGTATAAGTAGTCGGAGAAATTTACCCCGTATACCGAGTTCATTCATTTTTAAGAATAGTGCACTGTGGACGTTATCGAAAGCACCGGCGGTATCTAAAAAGGCGGCATACACTGAAGTGTTCAATTCATTGAAGTTGAGAGTTGCTTCCTGTAGATTGAATGACGCAGTTATCGGACCTAAAAGTTTCTGATAGGCTTGCTGTTGCTTGTTAGGAAGGTCTATGCTGTTGAAGTAACACCATTTGGTAATGCGCTCGTGAAGTATCCGCTCAAAAAGTTTATAAATACGGAGAGAAGGGTAATTGGACGATAACATTTTAGTTCAGAGATTGGTTTGCCGTCCTTATGTATGGGAATGATGTATCCTTCTTTGCACCGAGATGGAACGTGCAATTCGTATATCATCATGCAAAACAAACTAAGTAGGTATTTGTGTAGTACTTCTCCTCCGTAATTTATATGTTCGGCAGAAACATTGTCGGGTCCGGCGGCTTTACCCCTTTTGAGACGTTTCACAGATTCTAGCAAGTCGTTCATGATGACCTCGCGCGTTAACACAGGATCCTTAGAAGAGTCATCTGGTTGAAGAAATGCAGATACCCTTTCTTTGACACTTGTTAAATGATCAGTATTGTAGTGGGGCATGTTTTTAGGTTTGAAGACACCGGCGTAATAGGAGCCAAATGCGTTCGAGATATCGTTAGGATCCCTTATAGTTACACCATTCTGCTTGATACAGTTGGTAATATTTCTTTTTGCGTTTGCTCCTCACAATTTTCCAAAATGATTTGATGTCTACTTCAGCAGTGGCATTCAGTTTTGTGTAGAATTCATTGTTAATTTTGTCTATTTCTTCTCTTTGAGATCTCCTGAACTCGCGTTTTGCACTTTTATACGCCTGATAGAAGGTATTTTCTGAGGATCGAGGTCGATTTTGACGTATCCATTTCTGTCGTTCTATTCTCTGTTTTTTGTGCGCTGTTTTAACACGATCGTTCCAGTAGGGTTTTTGTGTATTTGCTTAACCCATGTTTATGTAGAATGCGATCCGAGTTTTGCTGAATACACGTAATAATATGCTCAAGTAGATATTCGATATTTTGAGGAGAATTGGATAAAGCATCTAAATCCAATGTTAGTTAGTCACTGTGAAGGCTAATCATATATGAGAGTAGTGTATCATCAGAACATTTATTCCAGTTCACTCTTTCATGACAAGGTAGTTGGATATTTGTCAAAGGAAAGTTACACTTGGCAAGTAATGGTAAATGATCCGACACAGCACAGCAGGGATCTTTCAGAACAGTATTTTCGTCGATAGAGTCTTTGTAAGCTTCATTTATTATTATATAATCCAATGTTTTCTCAGTTACTTTGAAAGTATATGAAACACCAGCGCGTTTTACACTGGTTATATCGTTTTCCTTAAGAAATGTTAAAAACGCTTTCTGTCTGTTTGTAAGGGTCCCATATGAATGAATGGTAACATCTACATTCATATCTCCGCAAAACACAACTAGACCTTCATGCGAGTACAAATCGTATAACCCTTGTAGAATATCAACGCACTCCGTGAAATCGTATATGGTAAAGTTTGTGGAGGGCATATACACACAAAATATATGGATTGGTATAGTGTTTAATCCGCTAATTCTTAGACCTATGAAGCGGTTGTTTGTTCCTGCATTTAAATGCTCGATTGAAAATGCCAAGGATTTCTTCACAAGGATGCTAACACCTCCTTTACCACAGCTGTATGCATTATCTACACATTCACATTTTGTGTATGATATATACGCAGAATGAATAGAATCAAGAAACGGAGCACAATTAGGTTTTAGTTTGTGTTCACAAACACACGCAATGTCCACATCATATTCATCTAACAAATAGCCGAGTGATCCGGCTGATGACATTACACCCCTGACATTCCAGGTTAGTATCTGACATGTTTTATTGTGATTTTGTATGTTAGTTGTCTTTGGTTTAAGTAGCGAAATCATAACTATATAGAGGAGAAGTGCTGATAGGAACACTCTACTCGTCATTCTGTTTCTTGTGGTTTTGGCTCTCATACTGCTCATCGTAACGGTTAGTATAAAATATATAAAATTTATTTTGCCATTCTGTTACCGAGTACCATCGTCGGCAGTATATCCGCCTAGGCCAGAAGTGCTTGTCTTCCACTAAGTGCGAATCTGATAGGGAAAAACTTGTTTTGGCTGATTGAACACCACGGTTTGTTTCGATCAATTTTACAGACACCGCTTCAACATTTCTACTTTTCAAGTAATCAATAAGTCCCTGTTTATTTGAAGACATAGATATTCCACCTACAAAATAGCGTCTTTTACGACGCGTTTTCGCGCTTTCGAAAACCGTACACCGTAGCATTTGTGCCGTCAAAGTCACGTGGTATACACACACTGATTATGGGTTGTATAACAATCTAAGCGAAGTATTATTTGTCCCACATAAAATACTAGTCATATGTCCCGTCAGTATTTATTTGATTATCTTTGGTAGTTTAAAAATGGCATACGAGAACAACTACACCATTACTCGTAAACATCTACTGTTCAGCTTTATGTTTAGGGACCGTTATCAAATAATAAACCGATACTTAATGATGGAAGAAGACATATAAATACGTGTGCTTATATGTGTTAAACTGTATGTTGCTTTAGACAAGTATATATTTTGTATGAAATAAAGCTTATTAATATTATTACAAGCATACTGCGACGATGATTGTCTCTTGTCTCTACTCTCACGACACCGCACGAATAATGAAACAAGCTATCGAGTTGTCCCGAGAACAGCGTCAAATTCACTTGAATATTTCTTCTCTCGTGTAAAAGTACGGGAAACGGAAGTTGTAATGGCTATGTGAAATGCTCTCTGGTTGGTCGATATTTGGTCGTGTCCGGATTTTTAGCCAATCAGCGATCAGGTAATAGGAAATAATTTCTTTTTGTGTCGATATATTTAGTTTTGACGTGTCTGTGTTTTCCGCGGAAATGGTACCCCTTACGGCAACCAAATATTAAGAAAACGAAGAGACGGATCAAAAATCGGGACGATCATTCGATGTAGCAACTGATGGGATACACAACGCACACCCAGTGGTTTCTAAATTCGGAAAACTGCGGGAGGAGATAGTTTTCGCAGGAAAAGAGTATTTTCGCCCGTTTCCATAGCAACAGTGGTTTATATGGCCACCATACTACAAAAGAAACAACTAGAGCCTAGACCCTTCATCCCTACCAAGTTTTTTTCGAAATCCGTTGAATAGTTTTGGCGCTATGCTTGCCACAAACAAACGGACAGAAACGAAGACCGACTTTAAGGGTCTCTAGAAGAGAGAACCAATAATGATAAAAGAGCCACCTTCCCACCTGCGACTATTTAATCCTGGCTACTTTAGTAAGATGAGAATGATGATATATATCAAGAAAATATGGTGTGAAGGCACACCAGAGCAAATCAATTTCTGTGTTTGATTACCCTCATACTCGGTAATACAGCGATATTGCACGCAGCAATGTGACTCATCAAGGTAAGTTGCTTTATGATTTGTTTAATAATTAAACAATAAGAATATATTTTATTGATTATAAACATACATACAATGTTTCAAACCAAATACAATAAATTTACAGATGAAAATACAAGAAAAAACAAACAAACAAAAACAAAAATAAAAACAGAACAAAAAAGAACAATAAACAATACAAAATCAAATCAAATTATGTAGAGAAATGTTTGATTCGGTCAAGCATTATTATAAAGTTGTTCATTTCTTTCTTTATAACATTTATGAATATACATACATACATTTATTATTTCAGTTTTCCTTGCAGAATTTAATAAGCTTAACAATTTATATACACTTGGGTTTTTCCAATATTTCTTGTTGATATATGTTTTCCTGTTATGAAGGTGCATATCACATATTAAAATAAAGTGAAATTCGTCATCAATTACATTGGCATTACAATACACACAAATTCTGTTTGATTGCTCAATTCTGTTTCTTCCATATCTGCCAGTTTCAATCCTTAGTCTGTGTGCTGAAACACGCATCTGGGTCAGCAGATGTCTATACTGGCTAATGCTTATCATATCTAAGTATTGAATGTTTTACATGTCGATGTACTATTTAAAAGACCCTGGTGACAGAGAGTAAATGTTTTCACACATTTCCATTATTATATAAAGGCCCATTGCTTGTGAAACTTTTTTCACAGTTATTACCTAATTAGCAAATCTATATGTCTCTGGTTTTGTCAAACCTTTAAGAAACACTTATAAAGTCAATAATTGTCAAGCGTACGTTTACCCGAGTTCTTATCGTGTGTGACCAGACATCACCTTGACGACCAGTTTGTTCGATATTTTTAATCTACACACATGTATAAACAGTGAAAGTCTGCATATAAATACGAAAGCGAAAGTCAAGTTCCGTAAAACACTCCTAGCTTAACCAAAACATAGTCGATGTATACATCAGATAGCTATTGCAACAATTGTATAAATCATGTTTAAAACATCGCATTACGTCTCAAAAGTATGCAGTTTTTCTCTTTACCTTTTTAAAATCGAATTCACATCAGCAAACTAATTAGTTGTCCGCCATTTGTTTGTATTCTTCCAACACGCGGTTGAATTGACTAGACGAAATCGGTATTTTTTTTTTATATATCACCCAACTCCCTATGTTTATTGAATGAATAAGATATAATTATTTCGCTAATTATTTGAATCTGTTCAATATTAAACTCGGTAAACAAGCGACACATGAATGAATACAAGAATTACGCGTAATTAAATGTCTCGCTGTCCCCTGCTTTGATTATCAATGCAAGTGTTTAAGACAAAAAGTAAAATAATAAAACTTTAACATTGACCTTAACACAGTTGTTTTTAAACAAGAAATTAAAAAAACAAAAAAATTAAAAAATATAAGAAATTTAAACAAAAAAGTATATGAGCTAAACGCAAAGTTCAAAAATACAAGAAATTAAAAAAAGTTCAAAAATTAAGAAATTAAAAAAAAAATTACATCCCTATAGCGTGACCCTGTACTAACTTGGAGATGTTACAACGCTTGCCTCACGACCTTCACGACTAAACCACGTTCTCACCGCGTTCCGGATCAGATCGCCGAACCTTGTCGTTTGTTTTGAATATGCTTAAAACAGACGACGTGACTCGGCGATCATTGGCGAACATGGCGACCACAGCACGATGTCTGGCGTTGTCAACAAATCATTTCACCTGTGTCCGTCTGTGCGTCACGAGTTCGAATGTCTATAAGGCAAGGCAACATGAAGATATCACTTCGCATTTGTTATTCCGTCTGTCACTCTTTCGCCTGCACGTAATTGATAGATTGAGGTTTAACGCCATTTTTAACAATTTCTCAGTTATATCACGGCGGCACCTGCACATAAAGCAATGCAACACTAAGAAATAACTTCACCATTGTTTGTCCGTCACGCTCCCGACTATCAAAAAGCCAAAGCAACAATAAGATATCACTACACCTTTTTTCTGTCCGTCCGTCACACTTAAGGATATAACCTGCATAGGCATTTGTTTAACTCTGCATGGTACATATGATTTTAGACGACTCTTCAGTAGACGACTTTTCGAAATATTGTTGGGGAAAAAAATGCTCCAAACGAGCAATTTCTCAACTTGTATTAAAATAAATGTTCGAAACTGTATTAAAATAACTCTTCGCATTAACCTTTTCCAACCTGCAGAAGCAATTTGAAATCTACAGCAGACGGATTTTGAAAACATTGCGACAAAAGGAAATGGTATGCATATGATTGGGAAACATGGCACGTTAACATTAATTCTCTGGTGAGGTTTTAAATGACTAAAATTGTTAAACCCTTACCACGCATGTAGACGCTTTTTAACCCGTTTGCAGTAGTCGACTTTTGACAACATTGCAAAAAGAGAACTACCATTAATTTAGACTAGATGATTCTAAAGTCGTCTGTTGCTGTAATATACGTTGGAAAGGGTTAACAATGGCCGACTTCTCAATTGTTTGGTGTTCTTGTGCCGCTTTTAACAATATCAGTTATATCACGGCGTTTCCTTGATAAGTTACAAGTACTACTGGTCCATGTAACCTGACACCAGCGAGGCAGTCATAATTATAACACCACAACATTGAGCGCCGAGGAGGGCAGCAATTAGTACCATTTTTAAAGTATTTTGTATGACCCGACCGTGTATCGAACCGACGACCTCCTGCACCCGTGGCGGACGCTCTACCATTACGACACCGAGGCCGACTTCTCAATCATTTCCCGCAAACAGACATATTTGTCACATTTGCAGCAGACGACATCTGCGAGTATGTAATAAACATACTTCCCTCTTTTCCCTCAAAAGGTTACAATACATCAAAAAAAAATCTTTCTTTGTTTCCATGTACATCGACCAGTTTCAGTCCTCGATTGTCACACTTTCTAAGCGTTTCTCATGTAAAACACCATATATCATTGAAAAGAGTTACCTCCTAGCTGTAAAACAATCCAAAGAAACTGTGGGGTCATGCATTATGCAAGAAATAACTCACCAGGCGAAAATGCTAACCGTCATTTTGGAGCAAATCGGGCCCGGACAAAACCGGTGTTTAGCATTCTATACTTTCACTTTTAAACAAGGTCAAAATACTAAAAATGATCAAATCAATCATTTCCAGTGCATCCTATACACATTCACAATGTATTTAAACTCAATGTCATATATTCAATACATTCTGGTGATGGTATACACTCATTTCTACGCAAACAAAGATTTTTTAGGGACTATAGTAATTTGACCAAAATCGTCGGTAAATGAATAGAACTTAACACGATATCATTGGTTTAGTACAAATCCGTCTATCAGACAAATTCGTACCTGAAGCGAGACGACTTAAAGCTGGGTGTCTTTATCACGTGATTGAGACACTACTATGAAAAGGACATATTCAAGGAAGGTCATATTACTCTTAACCGGGACTGTAACACTGACGGATAAACTAATGTTGAAAACGGCGAAATAAAACGTAAGTGCAGTTGAATTTTAAACTAAATAAAACACTCATTGTTTGGTTAGAAAACACAAATAGTCGGCATCATTTACCCAGTAGAATGAGAAATAGTAATAGTTGAGTTGTAATGAAATTTATAATAAATAGGATATTTGTTCCGATCCAAATTTATAAAAATATATCTTTATTATGTCAAGCATTTACATGTAGGACTAGTTCAGACATTTTCCTTGGCTTATTGAGGGAAATTTACCCCCTTGTTATCGGCGGTTTTTATTACTTACCTGGCTAAACTGTGATATCTGGCTTTCATAGAACATATAGGCAAAATTTAGGTTATGACTTTTTCTTCTTTTTAAACTACCAATATGTTACAACGTCTAGTCATTAAGATAAAATATTACCTTTATTATGTTAAAATAAAATGTAAAAAAGTTTACGTCTTCTTGCTTCCTTTTTTGTTTTTATAACATCCTATAAATTATGCTCCTTATATGTTCTATATAAAACATACTCTAAACACGTTTTCGGTCACTTTTAAGGTCAAATAAACCTTAGTTATAATTATTTGCAAAAACTTTACAACATATACGTTTATTGCAAATAAAACTCTTTCTATGGTGATTTTTGAATTAAAAAATACTTTAATTGCTTCTTGCTACCATTTTGATTTGAAAATGACATAAATGCAATTCTGAGTTATTATCCCTGTATCCAATACTGCGTATTATGGTAACATTTTCAGTTGGCAATATGTACATGGCAATTTTGCAAATTGTGTATAGTTCAAAGTTGTGTGTGCGTGTGTGTATAATATATAAGTATTACTTATAATATACGTATAATATATAGATGTAAATCATATATATATATATATATATTTAAAAAAAAATACATTTCGTTGGTAATCAAAAACATGATTTAATTGTTTATTATTCGCACTAATTGGTGCCTTGATGTCTTTATAATGAAATCTCAAACAATGGAATACAGGTACGGGATAAGCGAGTTTTTTTTTTAATTTATGACCCCTACCCCTGCCCCGAAGGCAAAAACTTGTCTTAATAGCGTGAGCCCTATTAGGGGGTAATGATATATGCTAGAATGTAATTAGTACTTCTTTTTCCACACAAGGCTGTACTCCAGTTTTAGAGCAGTTTTTCAAAATTAGCTATTTGATTGATAATCGATATTCACATAAATTGATTATAAATTCAAATTTGATAAACTGTTTTTAAAATCATGCATTACCAGAGGCCTTAATAAAGCGTATATGTGAACTACAAGTTCCAACCTTCCCACTTTTTTAAAATGGCTTTAACCCTTACACATCTGGAAACAGAACTGGACGATTTGAAAACAATATATGATTTTGAAAAGGTCCTACAGTGTTTTCCACTCTTATAATGAATTTATATGTAGATCATTCAATTAACATTGATATTGATATGGTCTGGTTCCGTAATAACAATAACGATAAATCAGTCTACCTGTATGTCGTTGTTAAAAAATCACATATCATTATTACTATTGTGCAACTTCTTGTTGTTTTAATAAATGAATTGTCAGTCAAAGTCGTAGGGGTATAAGAAATAAGCGTTCAGTCAAATGTATTCATGCAAGTTTCTTGAATAACTATGTTTATTATGTACACTTTTATCCATAGATATTCATTTTCCAACACCTAATACAGAAGGCATTAGCAGATGGTGTAAACAAATGCACAGCTAAGGCTTTTGTAAGAATTTTATTTACATTGATTATTAGGATCTGTGTGTACGTCGAGTATACAGTTTGATCAGGTTTTCATTGGTTTGGATCAGTGTGTACGGTTGGACCAAAATATGCACTTATGACTATTAAATCCTTGAGTTTCATATTTAACTATCTGCCAACCCTAACAAACGCACAGCTAGAGCTTTAGTCAGATGTTAATTTAACGTGGGATACATGTACATGTAGCTCAGAGAAGGCTGTCTCGATTGAATTGTTCTTTATTGACTGATTATATAGTCGATCATAATCTATAGTTAACTCGTAATACGGCTGGGTTTGATCTTAGTTTCTTCACGTGAAATTGGTTTCTGGCTGTTGGTTATATATTTTCTCCTATTTATGCAATAAAGTTTATTATTATTGTTATTTGTAAAAAAGCAGTTTTATTCATCAAACGTGGGTCATGAGCAATATGTGCACGGACTACATACACAGTGGAGCTACATTGTTCTGAAGTCTACTGCCATATGGTTTGACTATTAAATTATTCTAGAGATATGTATTAGAGCGTGACACATTGAGTACATGTAAATCCTCTTTTTTCCATATTGAAAGTCAAGCTCCTATATCGGAGCGGCGGCCCAATATGAACTAAGTTTGTATAAGATAACTTGATATGTACCTGTCTTTGTTAGCCTATGGAGGAAATCATGCTATTGTGCATTAGCCTTTTGTATAATTTTGTTTTATCTGAAACAAACTAGGGTTCATATCAGTCTATTATGAGCGTGCTAAATACATTGTTCTCCTGTCTACTGTCTTATGGTTTGATTATTTAATAATTGTATATGTCCCTGTGTGTTCCACATTGAAGGTCAAGCTGTATCAGAGCGGCGGCCCAATATGATTTAGTTTTTGGCCTGGGGCTTTGCTTTTGATTGAAACTGCGCGAGAAAAATAGTTCATCATGGATTCAACAAAACTGCATTTAAAAAGTTAGGAACTCCACCATAAATATCATTTTAATGTTGGAACATCAGTGACAAACTTAATACGGGAGTACTCCAATGTAAGTTTAAGAAATGCTTTAGAAATTAATGCGCCGAGAGGTCAAATATGGACACTTGTTACCATTATTAACTTTCACGAAGAGGAACGGAAAAAAAGAAAGAAGTCGCGTGAAATATACAGTGGCGGATTAACCGGGGGGGGGGGGGGCCTTAGGGCTTGTGCGTCGAAAGATTAATGGTAAACAAAGAAAAAACGTGGCAAATGTAGTGGCGTATTTAACGGCGGCCCATGCCAGACTTCCCCCCACCCACGACACCCCGACCAGGTCGGGCATCATACATATCTGGCAAACGCCGGGCCAAATTCGCCGCTCAGAGCCCGGCCGGACATCGGGCAGATATTGACCGGGGAAGGCGTCGTCTGGTCGACCATCCAATGTGTCTCGCATGTTTTAAAAGCCGGGTCATCGCATCATTAATCAGATTCGAGTCGCGCTCTTCACAGAAGGTAGCAATTTAACACACAGTTTATCACAAAAGTGTCAGAGTAACAGTACTTCAAGATGCCCTATAAAAGAAGGGAGGACCGAAGGAAAAGGAGAGGGCAGTACCCACAAGAGAGGGAGAGTGGCAGTAAAGTGAATGAGACCTATCAGAATAATTGTCTTGATGAGTTTTGCATATTTCAAACACTTTCTCCCAGTCTAGTACATGGTTTAGAGAACTATTTCAACTTGATGGAATGTGATTTAACATTGACATATTTCTTAATATAATAATGCAGAAACTTCAAAATATTCTGCCTAAACCTGCTGTCAAATTTCCCTTTGATTCTTCATGTCTTAAATGTGTATACTTGTGAGGTCTTGCACTCAGGAGAGCGATATAGTGCCAACAAAGTCCTTATGTTTTTAAATTGGCAGTTTAATAAGATTTACTATTTTTGACATGATCTTTCAACTTCTTGACAATAAATACATAAACATAAGCTGCAATTCTTATTTCCTTTCACATTTCCCCAACATTCCAGCAGCCTCCAGGCCGTCAGCACTGCAGTGCTTTGATTATAATAGGATTCAAATGCTCATACTTTTGTTTTGATTGTTAAATTTGTGATTCTACCCTGTATCCTTTATTTGAAAGAGGAGAAAGAAACCCCCATGTTAGAGCGTTCGCTTGAACATGTAAAATAACAAATTAAACTGTGTTTTGTATTTTGCCTAATATGTTATATAGTCCAGTTATTTGTTATGGGTTAAACTTGCAATTTACTTATACACTTCATATATTGGATATTTAGCGTGATCTTGTTCTCTTTAATACTGGCGTTAGAAGAAAGTAATATTTTGGTAGGATAATAAATGGTTGATAAACTAAGGATACTTTCTTACAATTGCTGGAGTCTCAAAAAAAAAGAAGAAACGTTTTGACATTTTTAATTTGTTAAAAGAAACAACAGGCTGATATTTTGTGTTTACATTTTTTTGAAAACATGGACAACTGTATATACTCTGAGTGGAATGGTAACTGTTTGTTCAGTCATGGCACATCTAATCCAAAAGGCGTTGCTATACTGTTCAATAAACGTCTAGACATTAAACTATTAAGTATAAAAAGAGACAATAACGGACAATATTTAATCATAGAATTACAATACTGTATAAGTGGATATATTTGCGTGTCTAAAAGTTTGCGAATTGCCGATTTCAGACATTTCGCGTGCGGAAATGTTTGCGAATCATAGAAAACCGTATGGTCGTAATTTTTGCACGTCATAAATAACACTTCACCAGAGTCATGCATAATATCTACACGTCGTGAAAATGTACGGTTAATTATCGATATAAAATGTGTATGTAACGGTTTGCTTTGTACTTGGGGATTAAACCAATTACTAGTACTCGCCATTTCATGATTTGTCAGTAATTATGCGATTATTGTATGATAAAGCTCAACACCTCAGGTAAGTAGTGATAAGTGATCACTAATAAAGGAAGAAAATATTGACTCCGAGTTTTCAGTCCATTTGTGTTTAACATCTGTATACGACATCATGTTGAAGTGATTAAAGGGAAATAAGAGTAGTGCCGGTATTAAGGAGCAAAGTGTCGACCTTGATACAATGTGATCCTTTGTCTGATGAGACCTGTACGTTTGCTATTTGACAATTAGGTGTTAAAACTATCAATCGGTTTTCTTTTCTTTCACATTTACTAGTAAACAAAGCCATATTTCTTATGAGTTTTATACCGTACCGGACCGGTGATAAGGAAATTTGTAAATATGTGAAATGTATTGCTGTAAATATATTGCAAATTTGTTCACGTAGTTTTAACAACACACAATTTGAATTAAATATGTTTGTTATCTTTCGATCAGTCTGTTACTCTTTCATTTGGATTCAGTAACAATTCTCAGGTAATACGATGTAAATCAAAATATCGGCTAAACGGTGTGTCGGTAAAATAAACGGTGTATAGGTAAAATATATAATTGAGAACGTGGTAACTTTCGTTGGCTGATATTTTTGCGAATTTAGTGAATTCGCGAATTTCGCAAACAGTTCCATGGCGCGAACTTTACCACTTATACAGTATTTTGATACCAAATTCCTCTTAAGTGATGTATACGCTCCAGACATAGATGGTCCGATCTTTTTTGAAAATATTTCGAATCTATTGACACTTTTAATAACTCAGACTATTTCATAATGTGTGGAGATTTTAATTTAGTTTTGATCCTTCAATAGACTATGAAAACTATTTAATGAATAACCATAGCAAAACAGCGAGGGATATTATTTTAGCAAATATAGCTTATCGAGACCTTCTAGACCCTTTTCGAGAAATGCATGATACTATGAGAAAATATACGTAGAAAAGGATGACACCTTTGCAAAGAGGACGTTTAGATTTTTTACTAATGTCAAGTAGTTTTAAGCCGGAGGTGGATAATGTAAACTGCTTAAATAAAATGATTGACGAGGTTATATTACAATACGGTTTACAATAATGATTTTGTTATCAATATGGATAGATCGGAAATACATTTCGTTGTAGATGATCAACTTTTTTTGGAAACATTTATGATGGAAATCCGTGGTAAAACTACTTCTTATTCTAGATATAAAGTGAAGGTAAGAAATAATCGGGAACAAGAAAATATTTTGGAAATATTTAATTTAGAATCAAATTTGAATGAATTAAATAAAGAAATGTTGCAATTGAAACAGTCGGATTTAACTGAATTGAGAAAGAACAAAATGCATGGTTATTCCATCAGGTCAAGGTCACGAATTAGATTGATAATGAGGAAAAAACTACCAATTACTTTTGTAACTTAGAAAAAACAATATTACTCTAATAAATCTATTACATTTATTGAAAAAGATGATGGTACACAGGTTACTTATCAAAAAGAAATACTACTTGAAACACAGTTGTATTATCAAGAGTTATACATTACTCAGAATACCTCAACGGAATTTGATTTGGAAGCAGATTCACAGCATTGTGCTGTAAACAAAGTAAACGATATACAAGTTAAGAGTCTGGAGGGTCTCTTGAGTTATAGTGAAGTTTCAAATACTTTACGAAATATGAACAATGATAACAGTGCAGTTAGTGATGGTTTCTCTTCGAACTTTTAATATGATAAAGGCAAAGCCTCACCACGAGCACAGCGTCTATAATGGATCTAGGCTGTAGGTATGTGACTACCATGATTAAGAAATCTGTTACAAGCTGTCGGAACTGAGACCGTTTTTGTACCCTAACCCTACGTTATCTTTTGGTGCAAAGTCAAATCATCAACAATTTTAACATTCACTTAATCACATGAACATACACATATTCAATACAGAAAGGTAAAACATAATACTAGTGGAAACAAGTTTTTCCTTCAATTTGGCCTAGTGACATACTTTCTACCATGGTGAACAGCAATGTTCAAAACATCCATTCTGCGAAAGTTTCAACATGCTAACATTACTAGAACAGCTTTCAGACTAATAACAAGATTATCCCATAATTTGATCTAGTGACCTTATGTTTTCATTTTATTTAAGTGTTCTGGACCCATTACCTACTTTGCCATCACTTAGGTGATAGACGGTGATAGAATTAGGATGATCTTGGTCCTGTTGATCTGCATGTGGATACATGTACTTTTATTCTGACACATTTTGTATTTAAATGCTTAAATCAAGATGAAAAACTCAGTACATGTCTCTCTATTAACTTTTAGCTCGACTTTTCGAAGAATAATGAGAGCTTTACTACGCATGCGTCTGTGTCTGCGTTTGTGTCGGCGTCCGGTTAACGTTTCAGGGCAAGTTTGCATTTTCTTTCATAAGTTGATAAGTACTTGTGCTAGGGCTTACATAATTAGAATATAAGTACATCTTATACCTTTTTTCATATGGTATGCTGAAGATGCTGAGTGTGACCTCTTTTTTGGTGTAAAATACATGATTTTTGGTGGTTACAGTTTTAGGGCAAGTTGGCATTTTCATTTATTTTTTAACTTTTTCTCAATAAGAACTTGTGCTAGGGCTTTAGTATTTGGAATATAATTACATCTAATACACTTCTACACATTGAATAATGTAGATGCTGAGTGTGACCTTCTTTTTGGAGTAAAAAACATGATTTGGGTTGATTTTGAGAATTTGAGATAAACTCATGATATTTTGTTACATTCATTTCTAATTGTAATCACTCCTTTATCAAATATAGTTCTTCAACATATCAAACAGGATTTAGATTTTTTTAAGGTTCTGCCTTTTTTGGATTCAGTCAGTTTTAACATTTGCGTTTAGCACAACGTTAAAAGCAATTTGTGTTATTTTTTTGCTCACAATGTTTTCAAAGCAGTTTTACTTTTCTATGGAGAAAACCCTATTGTAAAGGAACTACATGGACTTGAACAGAACTCGCAGAGAAAGTTCATCAATTAGCAAAAGTGTATCAAAGATGGCCAAGTTGGACCTGTAATGCTCACATGTATAACTACATCAATACTTTCCACATGCTGCTCCTTGAGAGTCAACAAGATATTTCTTCAATTCTGCATAGTGACTTTGTTTTTGATAGGTTTTGTTTTGCGATTCTACACCATTTTCAAAATTATTTCAGTTATATCATGGTGACAGCTCACTTTTTTCATGCCCCCTGGGTAAACACTCTAGGTTTTAAAATGTGAATTGTCAAAGGGCATCCAATTATGCCGGCAGTGACTTAGGATCAAACCCAAGACACGCAGTTTGAAATCCCTGACAAAAACCACTCAGCCACGACGGATTCCTGTTTTGGGAGTAACATAACCTATTTTGAACATGTCATCAGATGTCATCAAGACCTGGTGATGAACACGTGATAACCCAATAAATATAGCTTACTGTAATACATATAACAAAGACAACCATTCTAATAAAGTGCTATCGTTCTTGAGCTAAAACGGTGGTCTATCAAGTGCCAACCTTTTTCTTTAATTTAGAATGGCCTTATTTTGAACACAAGATGACCCTTTTTAGAACGTAACTTAAATATCACCAATACAAACCTTCTGGCAAACTTACATCATTCTACTGTCAAAAATGCAGCTTTTCTCAACCTTACCCGCACCAGTTGCACTATTATTGAAAATCCCAAGGCATACACCGCGATACTGCTTTTCACTTTGCATGATTTTCTATACACGATCGCCACCAAAGTGCCTTCGGAGCTTTGATTTTTGTCAAAACGAGAAGGGACAAAGTACTTGCAACATCGTCAAGATTGCTTTGAGGTTAACTTTAAAATGACAGAAAGCCTGTGATATACCAGCCGATCGAGATCTGATCTAGATCGGTCTAGATATATTTGACCCATTTTCTAGTTCGTCGCACTTTTGTGTATGTATTTTGCCAATCTCAAAGTTAAATTTACCTTTTAGAGCACTTGTTTGTATACCAGTATTGTAAGTGAAGCATTCAGCGATGTCAATGTTTTTTGCATGACTTCTTTTAAACACGTTTTATAGTGGAGCTGGTTGTTAGCAAGGGGCTTGTTAGAGCCAATTGCTATAGTAGGCGAAATCCGAAGACACTCATCATTTTGAGACTGGAATCTAGAATAGTGTTTTACAATATCGGAATTGAATAACTTCACATCTGTCTTTCTATATCAGCTCTCCGTTTCTGAACACCATCCCGGGTTCAGAGAGCTGTCTTGGTAGTTGCAGATCGTATATAATGTCAATGAAAGTGGATGATCTGTGATTTTTTTTAATAAAATGAATGTACTGTTGCCAATTAATACCCATGTCGCCAAATAGTTCCTGTCTTAAAATCAAAATGCGGTACATGTGTAGGATATCGACCGGCAATTTGATTTGAGCAATAGAAAGATCTCCAAAGTAATTTGCTTTTAAATTATATGAATTAAAATGTATTTTCACGCTTCCAACATACTTGATCGCGCGTGAAGTTCATGGGTGATTCCTAACAATTGTAAATCGAGTGGAGTAAAGGCAGCTTTTCGATTCCGACTCTAAAACAAATTCGGATAATTGAGTCCCAATGATAACATATATACTAAAGAAATCAAATTATTGAAAATAAAATAAACAGTTGACAAAATATAACATATACGGTAAATGTGTATGTTAGCCTATGCGAAGAGAATCGGCAGTCAGTATTTTCGTCCGTAAATCTATCCATTTGATCTGTTTTACAACACATTTCGGCAGATATTGACGGAATTAGAACACGACCAGTCGGTCTTGCCAGATACGAATGTAGCTAGACCGGACCAATGCACTATTAGTGAATGTCGTTCCGTCGTGCGTTAATGTCGAACCGTGCAAAGGGTTACAATTTACAAAGCGTAATTTGTTAACTTAATGCGGTCGTACACACTTAGGGATGGGGTGTAGTGATATCCTTGTCCTTTATTACACCTAAATATGATATGTATACATTCAGAGACATGTAATTTTATTTGGTTACCAAAAATAAACGGAATTTATTTTACATATTTGATTTTTGCTTATGTATGCATTCGTAATTCAGTCTAGACTTGTTTGCACTATCTTTGTGTGTGTGCCGTGGTATTAACATCACGTGACTTCAAAACCTGAGCAAATCTACTAAAGACGGATGGTGCTGTTTCCAAATGAAAAAATTAACTGGAAAACAAAATATTGCAATGTTTTCAAATTTACAAATGTATAAATGTACCTATATACATTGGTTACAGATCCAAATAATACATAGGATATTACCAAGTAATTCATTGTTATATAATATGAAATTAGTAGATGAAAACTTAGGCAATTTCTGTTTAACGCAAGAGGAAACCTTAAACCATTTATATCTTGATTGCGAAAAAGTTAAACCCATAAGCCAAAACATTAAATTGAATATCAATGAAATATATCCAAATTTAGAGATATCAAATATAGATTTTCTTCTAGGTTGCTTGCGATAAGAATGATTTTAAAGTAGAAAATATATATAGGATCTGACATGAGTTGTCATTTCATATAAAGTTTTATTAAACGAGTTCAAGATTTTTTGTTATTAAGCGAGCCTGTGGCGAGCTTAATAACAAATATCTTGGACGAGTTTAATAAAACTGTTTATGAAATGACAACGAATGTCAGATTCTTTTTATCACATGACGAAACACACAAAGAAAATCGAGTTTTCCAAAGCTATTTTAATTTCGTCAATAAACCGTATAACAATGCCACAAATAATTATTCCGATGTCATATTCAGCTTAGTTTATTAAAAGTAATAATAAATAACACTCATGAGATATTGTATCTATCACATAAAGTGACTTATGAGGCGTATTTCGATAAAAATGTACTTAACGTTTACAATATTTCTAGATAAAATTTACAGGTTTTGGCGCCAAATTGACTAACGTATGACGTCAAAATGATGACGTGACGTCATTTTTTCCTAGTGTTAGGTCATGTTATATTACACACGTTGTATATAAAGAAATACGTAATGGGTATATTACATGGGATACAAGCATTGTCATGTGATAAAAATAATTACTCCTTGGTATGGCTTAATGAGCAGCTTACATCTGGCTTGGAGTATATACAAATCGACCAAAGTAACAACAAACGATATGGAAAACTGAACAGTTGTAAGAAATCTGATTCAAGATCATCCTTAATCTCTATAAAAAATATGTTTTAAGAGAAATAAGTAAGTATTTTCTCACACCTATGTGTTTTGTTTGTTTTTTTCATTATCTCCCAGCCATCAGCCCACCAACATTGTTTTTGTCCAGTTTTAGTAGAATATGTCCTTTATATATATAAACTATGAACTAAAAAAACACAACAGTTGTCTATAATGTATAATTACACTTTTTGAATCTGCAGCAGATCAACCTTTTTATATAAAAGACATTATGGACACAAAGACAATTTGCGTTTGGAAAAATAATTAGTGTAAACGTGTAAACTATATTTAACCATTATCATGCTGCAAACAACTCTTAGAAAACAGCTTCAAACAGTATAGACCAATAAAAAACTGTACATCTGTACAACGTATTATGGGTTTATATTTGATTTTGTGAAGAATTAAGCTTCAAAGAATTAAGCTCCAAAGAATAAAATGAATAACACAAAATTGTATGATCAGAGAAAAACTTATAAAATACAATTCAGCATGATAAGGGTTAAAATGAAAAAAAAAACTAATTTTAAAAACACTTGTCTTTATGTTCTATTTTAAAACGTATTATTGACACTGCCGGTGAATTGTTTGAATTGATTAAAATAAATGAACAACATCAAATTTATATTGAAAAGGCTACTTAATAAATATAGACGGCAAGATAAGACTGCTCAAATATCAGTATCTCAACAGTATATACAATCATGTAATCTAATCACAACAATTATGGTAAATACCAAAATGCAATGAAACAGTTACAATGTCATATCTGAATCAAAGATGGGGAAACAATATATACGCCAGTAACAACTATCTATCCAAAGAAAGAGACATTTCAGTGAAGGAGGCGAATGGGGAGGTAGGTGGGTTGATATTTTCTGGATTTGCTTTTACAATCGACTATTTTTAGAATAGAATATTAGAAGGAAAATAACTCTCGAGTACAAAGGCTATATAACTTTCTACCGTTAGACTCGAGCAGTTGATCCCATTGGCATGTTCGAACAAGGAACTCTAATAATGTCCCAACCTCTGCTAAATCTTAAAAGGATAGTTGTTAAAAGCTCACATAAAACATTTTAATACATGTATATAAAATCACATTTATTGGAAGCCGCCAGTAGGCGGCTTCTTGTAAGAATGCTTTGAATTTTAGCCCAAGGAGATATTTAGACCTGCCAGTGTGACCACATATCGGGATTTCTCTTTGTCCTAACTAAGTGTATTAATTTAAGGTAAATGACTTTTAAAACATCCCTTTTATACTCTATATACATGTGTGCGTTTTACAATTAAAAAGAAGACAAAGGTCGGTATATTAATTTAATGTTTGTACATTTTTAGTTAAGCGAAATTCATACTGTATTTAGTCTAAACAGTAAAATAGAGAAAGATTCTACTAGATTGGTTACCTGCCTCATACGCTTTATTATTTCATTAGTATCTCAAACCGGGAACCAAAAAAATGCGCGCTAAATGTAGTCTGGTTCCTGACATCCTATGGTATATTACGCAGTAATTAGAGGAAGAAGCAAGGCCCCGTATTCACCAAACTTTTAAATTTAGAGTTTTGACTAAATCTAAATCTTAATATTGAGTCCACTTTTTGTACAACATGTTCTATCACGGATACGATGTGAACTTCCAGAAAACTTAAATACTTTGAAAGACATTTGTTGCAGATTTGTTGTATGTTGTAAAGGGTTAAAAGAAATAGTGTCTTAAAATGAACTATAACTGTTCTTTTACATATCTTTGCTTAACAAAACATTGACTTTAAATGTTTGTAATATAAAAGTACTCTTATTATAAATCTAAGGTCATGATTTTACAGATTGAGAAATAGATTCAAGTAAATTTTCATGCACTGGTTTAACGATTTCAAAACAAATGAAACTAGTTCCTATGTTAAGCCTTTCCTACGTACAACACATATGTAGCACATAAGGTAAACATTGGAATATCTTGCTAATTGAAGGTATAATGTATGGACATAAAGTAGAAAACATTGTGGCAAAAGGATAAATTCCTCGTGAGCATTTTCTTCTTTTGTCACAATGTTTTCAAAAGTCGTCTGCTGCAGCAACTTTAAAATGCTCATGTTTTAACGAAATGGTTAGCAAAATATTGAGTTTACCCACCCATTGAATTGTACATTGATTGCTTTATTGAAAAACTTACCAGTGTAAGATTGGCCGCTTTAGGATTAATGTTGACTGTACGATCATTGTAGACGTGCCCACGTTTTCTCTTTTGTCAGTCTTTCAGATTACGTGAACATTGAAATACGTTTCCTTGAATTACGACACGAGTTCTCATCATTTTCGTCCACTCGAGATAGTTCGTTAGTAATCCGACAGCTTTGATTTTCAATTGCTCCAATTGCCACACAAATTTCAACTCAGTTCAATTATCTTACTATCATTTGTAGAGATTTTCTATGTTTCGTACTTGATGATTTCAAAGTCTGTCAGCTTAAACATCATTGAAATCAGAAAGGAGAAATTGCTTATAATGAGCAGTATCTGCATTTGCCGAAATAATTTTAATACTTTTCAATTATCATAATATCATTTATAGAGATTTTTTATATTTTGTAATTGATAATTTCAAAGTCGTCTGCTTCAGATTTGTTTTATGTGGTTAAACCCTTATCCACTATCTTGACTTTACCGATACAAACCAAAAACAGATTTTCTGTGTGTCAGCATTATTTGACAAAACATTATCATAACAGAGCGTGTGTTCAATACAAATTGTTGATTGTATTTGGTACAAATTGAAATTTATCATATCATTTTGTCTATTTATCTTTAGTATTATATGTCACTTTTCATGATCAGTTTAACTCTAAATCATCTCATTCACTTAAAACACAGACCCAATCAGGTTAAATATCCTACATAAAACTTATATCTTCAAATACCGATATCAGAATTACTGACTACAGATTAAAATTTCTAATATTTGTGCATTTAAATGTTCTTTTTTCTTAATGTGCAACGAAATATTGCGGCTTCTCTTTGATGCTTTGCGTCAAACATTCGACTTGTGTTCGACTATAACACTTATGATTGACACTGCCGGTGTGGCGTGAAATTTGTTCTCCTGTTGTGGGATTTCTCATGAGCGTGCAAGTGAGAACTTTTACAACAGCCCGCCAGAACGGAAGCGGTAGTGCAATCATACGCATGTGCACAGCAAAATGAGAACTTCCACAACGGGAGAAAAAATTTCACGCCACATCGGGCATTTAAACGATGAGAATTTTGTTCTGACTGAAATGAAACATTCACGGGTTCAAGGGGTTTAAAGGAAAGCATAGAGGTAATACTAAAGTGTTATAAGATAAGTTGTGTCATGACTTACATGTTTCTTGGCTCTTGTATAAGAATTTGTTGTGTTTTTTACATTCTTTAATCGTAAGCAAAATTAATCGACCTCTGATAATTCACTTTTTCTTGAATGTATGTGTCGTCAAGTGTTGTAATAAGTGTTTCATGTATGCTTTCATCTATTATGAAGACAATAGAAGACATTAAATGTTCACGAAACGATGTCTCTTGTTATTTACCCTGCTTATAAGATACGGAAACCCCCAAAACAGGCACAATACAAATTTGTGAAACGGATGCCACTTACACTAGATAAGGGGCCGGGAGTTAACTGATATTTTACCCACAATATCTCTTATTACCCAACCAAAACTTATGTGGTGGGTACTTAAACGAATCATCTAATTGAGACGATTCTTATGAGTTTCCACAACATTGATTTTGAGTGTCAAATAAGAATTTTAGAACATGAAAAATGCTCATCATCTAGAGCTCTGGTTCAACATCTGAACAACTGGAAGTTTACTTTTGTTGAGAGGACAACAAAGCTACATTCTGGGAAAAGTAGATAGTTCTCAAGAGTAGCAATTTCTCAAATTATGTTTTCAATAAAGTGTCTTCTGTTGTAGCATAGATCTTAAGACTGAAGGTCTAAATAATTATATAGAGATATATATAGTTGATTTTTTAATATTTTTAGATGTCAAGTTGAACAGTCACTATGCTGTTCTATTACTATATGAGAATTCCATGCAGGGCAGTATCAAGAAAGCCTGGGTTCTGCCATCAAATAAGACAGTTATGTATTAGCTCAAAATGCAGTCGAGATATTACAGCTAAATTCACTTTGACAGATAGAACAGATCCTCTCGGACAAAGAAACTGCTATTTCGAATACAGGCCAAACATTTCAGGTAATACATTGACTGTGCAAATATCTTGAATATTTCTTCTATTTGCGTTTTTCTTTTAAGAAGTGACTTATTGCAGAACAAGTTCAACAACATTCTATTCCTTTAAGAACAAAAAGTAAAACCTTGCTGACTTTATGATATTATTAGAAAAAATGTTTATACATGTACTTTATTTTAATACGTAACCGTATATACTTACTTATTTTGATTTCCAAATTGAAAACATCTGAGGAAGGAAAAGAGTTGTTGAACTCATTTACCCATTTCCCACATACAACAAAATTGCAGCAAACAACTTTGAAACCATTCGGGCAAATATATCTAAAATCTCTATAAATGAAAGTTTAAATATTGAATAGAGTTGAAAATATTGTGGCAAAAAAAAGAAATGCTCCTTTTGAGCAATTTCTTCTTTAGTCACAATGTTTTCAATACATTGTCTGCTGCAGAGGAACTGGAAAGCGTCTTTAGGTGGGAAAGCGTTAAGAAGGAAGTCTAGTTAAATATTGATGGAAGTAGAAAACATGGTAGAAAACAATGTGGGTAGAAAAGACACGAACTGCCTGATTAGAAACTATCTAAGGGAAAAGATAGATACTCAAAATTGATACATAAATGATAAACAAAGGACAAGAATGATAAGGAGGAGTAAATAGGTTTTGCTTCTACGATATCTCTGTAAGCACTCATTAAAACCTATGTTGTGGGAACTCAAAAGATCCTCTCACTGAGACAATTCTTTTGAGAACCCACAACATAGGTTTTGGATGGCAAATAAGGATTATCTAGAGCTGTGGGAAAAAAACATAATCTGCTTCTATAGTTATTGAATACAATTTTAAACATTATGGCAAATGAAGAAATTGGTCTTTACGTATAATGAGCAATTTCTCCTTTTGCCATAAGGATTTCAAAAGTCTTCTGCTTCAAACGCATCAAACGATGTCTGCATGTTTGAAAATGCTTATTTTATTTCCAGTACACTTTCAGCAGTACAGACTGATAAGCTCAGAGAATGACAAAGAAAAGACCACAGGACAAAACAGTCTCAAGGTGGCAATCTATGGCTCACTTGCTATTGGTGCTTCCCTAGTTATATGCAATGTGTTTCGGAAAATCAAGAAACAAATAATGCATTGGAAAGGCATATATGAATTCAGTGTGCCTTGCTTCCATAACTTACCACTGTACAGGTACAAAGACTATATTGTGCCGGAGTGTGTGATCGACAATCTTGATGATATCAATAAATTTGAAGGGAGACCAGATGATATCTGGTTGGTATCATTTCCCAGTTCAGGTGAGGCATTCATTTCATCTTGGCTTTTGCCCAGAGGTCCACATAAGGAGGGGTATTCAGCTCTTTCCCCCACAATTTCTCCCTTATTATTAAAGCAAACCCTTTGTCGTGTGTAGTCTAAAGAATCATCTCACTAAGACACATCTTTTGAGTACCCACAACATATGTTTATAGGGTCAAAAAAGGATTTTAAAACATGCAAAACACTCTTTATCTAGAGGTCTGTAACCCTAGCATCTTGAGAAGAATATATTTATATAAAAGTTAAGTTTTAGAATAGAGCTGAAAGCATTTTGGCAAAGGGAAAAACTGTTCATTATGAGTAATTTCTTCTTTTGCCAAAATATTTTCAAAAGTCGTTTGCTGCAGAGGCATCGAAAAGCGTCTTTATGTTGGAAAGGGTTAAGACATTTTCAAATTTAAAGTACAATATTAACAACCTTGATTATGTTGAAGGACGATTAGTTGATGATTTTGTGGTGTCGAGCGAGACCCTAGCAGTCTTAATTGGTTGGCATTTAAAACTGTTCCCTCCCTCTGAAGCAGGTGACTTTTGAAATCATTGTGTCAAAAGGAGACATAGCTCATCACTATTTATAAGGATTTTCTGTAGTTTTGCCTAGATGTTTGTATAGTCATCTGCTATAGATTTATTGTATGTGGGAAAGGGCTACATTTGTACTCACTATGAAAAGCTGAGTGAAATTTGTGTAACTTGAAAGTTTATGTACATAAATTACGCAGGAATCAGCTGGGGATGAATGGGTTAGCATCAGGGATTTTGAACAGTGCTTGCAGGGTTTGATCCCCAGTCGCGGTAGTCATGGGTGAGTGCACTTTGGCATGGCACATTTTCTAGCCTAGTACTATTTGTTTATACCCAGGGATCATGAATAATTAAACGGACGCTGTGATATAACTGAACTAATATTGAAAACGGCGTTAAACCCTAATGAAAGAAAATCTACATTATTAACAGGTGCAACCTGGTTACAAAAGATGGTGTACCTTATACACACTACGAATTTCGAAATGGCAGAGGATGAAATGTTAGCTGATCAGTTCCCATATTTTGAGTTGTATCCTGGTCCCAAAGAGATTGGAAAGATGGAGGGACCACGTTTTATTCAAACAAACTTGCCCTGGTCACACATCCCTGATAATGTGAAAAAACACAAGCCTAAGGTAACTTATAGTTTATATATATAGGCTCTAAACCCCTAGCAATCTACTCCTCTATAGGGTTTCAACCCTTTTCCACTTGTAGAATTTGCAGCAGACGTATTTTGAAAACGTTGTGGCAAAACGAAAAATTTCTCTATTAAATAATTACATTTTTTATTATAGAGATTTTGGATATTTTTTCCTATATAATTTCAAAGTCGTCTCTGCATATATGTTGAATGTTGGAAAGGGTTTACTGTTCATCTGATACTATATATTTTAAGTGTCGTCTGCATTGAAAACTTCATACAAAAAGCAATATTTACCGGGCGGAAATGAACGCTGAATTTTGAAACGGAGTTGAAAATGTTTAGAGAAAGGCATAAATTGCTTGTTTTAAGCAACTCCACCTTTTTCTACAATTTTTGCAAAAAACGAAATGTCCAGAATGGAAAAAATATCTATGATTTAAACAGAAATCAGTTTATTTCATCCTTTTGTTTACTAATTGCTTAAAGACTAAGAGTTAAATATGAACACATTCATTTGATATAACTTTATGTTTAACATAAAGAGTTTATCTGTCTAAATAACTCTGTTAATTCGCAATAAGTCACTGGTAAACAGGTATTGACCCTGTCCTACATACAACAAATCAGCAGACGACTCTGAAATCATGTAGGCAAAGCACTGATAATCTCTATAAATAAAGTAATGATTTCTGAAAACATTGTAACAATTTTGAACAACAAACAACTCTGAACTCATTAGGGCAAAATTTTAGAAAGTCTCTAAAAATGTAAATGTACTTAATGCAAAAAGTTGAAAACATTGGGGCAAAAAGAGAAATTGCTCTTTATGTGCTATTTCTCTTTTTGCCACATTGATCTCAAAAATTGTTTTCTTTGAATGCATGTTGGAAAGGAAAAATATTCTCTAATATTAGTCAGTTTGTGTTTATTTCCTTTTCAGATGATATACATAGCCAGGAATCCAAAAGAGGTAGTTGTGTCATATTACCATTTTTTCAAGACTCTGCGTCCTGTGTCTGGCTTTAATGGCAGCTTTAAAGAATATTTTGATATGTTTATTGAAGATAAAGGTAACCATTGCTGCTTTTCATGACACAACCATGAACAAGTGTTATAAATAGCAACATATAAGAAGTGTTTTGCGAGAACCAACCTTAAGACTTTTGTGACCAATGTAGATCCAGATCATCTTGCATATTTACACAGTCTGATCCGCACTGTTTGCCAATGAGTTATAAACGGTTCAAAAATCGTTTACGTTCTTAAATTGTTATTTTACCCTCTAACCCTATGATGTGGATACTCAAAAGAATCGTCTCAATGGGTACCCACATCATAGGGTTTGGTTGAAGGATAAGAGATAAATTGTGGGGAAAAGAGCTGTATACTTCTCCTTATCTGGACCTCTGTTAAGTCATGAATTCACAGGTGGAATTTTATTTACAGGTGTCGTAACTACTTTACTAGAGCACCTCTCATGTAGTTATAAGCATTCTGTTGACGCTGGACCCTATTCCTGATACAAACAACTTTTGATGCCGTTGTATTATACAACAATTTGTAACATTGTAGAAAAGGGTGACAGAGCTTAACCTTTGTCATCATACTACAAATCTGCAGTATATAACTTTGTTAATATCTAGTCAAAACATGGAAAACCAATATCTAGTCAAAACATGGAAAACCTCTATAATGTTCACCATATTGAGAGGATGTGAAGAGCCCATGTTTCTGCCATCGAGTTTGAAAGTCAAAATCACATTTAGAGGTCGAACGTCATATGATGATATATTGAATGTTCCATATCTTGATTTTTTGCAACAACTTGCCGCATATGTTCTCCACATTTAGACGCGTTTCTTCCGTAGTCGTTCTCTTTATATTCAATGTTCTGTATCACTATTACAATAATTGACAAACTGCAATTGGGGGTGACATAGTTTATAGTTGTTGTTGTTCATCTTTTTCAGTATTATATGGTCCCTGGAGGAAACATGTTTTAGAGTTTTGGGATTTGAAGCAAGAAGATAATATACTTTATCTTACTTATGAAGATTTAAAAAAAGTAAATAGTTCTAATGACAATTACAATGCACTCAACCCTTTCCCACATACAGCTAACCTGCAGCAGACGACTTTGAAAGCAATAAATGAAGGTTCCATAACTGAAAAAAATGAAAGCATCTTTAATTGGGAAAAAGTTAATTAAAAATGAAGAGTAAACTGTTATTTTTCCCCACAATATCTGTCTTATTACTCAACCTAACTTTATGTTGTGGGTACTCAAAAGAATAATCTTATTATAATTTTATTGTCAATTAAGGAGTTTAGAACATGTTAAATGACCATTTTATTGAGCACTGTTTATTTTAAAAATATTGTAAGTTATTGGGTTTGTTACTGACCCACTACGGAAATATAGGGGGTCTGTATGATGAATAGGGGTCGAGGCGATAGCCGAGTCCCCCTATTCATTCAACAGACCCCCTATATTTCCGTAGTGGGTCAGTAACAAACCCAATAATGTATTTATTTCGTCGACCACTTTAAACTGAACTATACTGTAAAATGTTGATATTTGAAGTTAGCATAATATGACGTCATGAGTAAAAAAGCTATCAATATTGATTAAAGAATTGGAATAGATATATTATTTAAAAAATATACACCGGTTCAACATGATCACATTGATATCAATTCATTTTATTTCTATCTGGGTAACTGGTAGCATTTGAGAGCCACTTTACGAAAACCAACCTTTGAACTGACTTTTTTTACTTTACTCACCTCCTATGGAATTGGTCTGCACGTGACACGCTTTAACCAATGAAATTGCTAGAATTTCGTAGGAAGCGAAATAAATGAAATAATCCGGCAACTGACAATATATGTGTGAAATTGTTTGAATGTCGCCTGGCATAACAGGTCAGGGTGACATTCTGAAACCACTTGTCAATTGTTTGTCTGTCTGTCCATCTGCCAGTTGGTCTGTCCATCATGCATTTGATTTTAGTTATACAATGTCATGTAGTTGTTTAGTATTGGCTATGCATGTGTTATTTCAAACAAATTTGTTGCTTGTAGCATTAAAAGATAGTTATAAAGGACGTTGATGCAAAATAAGAATTATAATGGTGTAAAAGCTTTTTTCCAATTTTAATTCATGTACATACTTATATTATGACAATGAGACTTATTTAAAGTTTTTTCTTTAGAATTTGTTGTTTTTATAATCATAACTTTTGTAGTTTTTATCTGTTTCTTCTGTACCACAGTGTTTTTGTCAGCTGCTAAGTCGGCAAATACCCTACTGTTATGTAACAGGCATATTGGTTAAATCATGATATTTGATAATATCCGGAATAATGGCATGAATAATTTACAACATTTTTGTCTCACCTTCGAATGTGGAGTGAGAAATAGCAGTTACCTTTTCGGCGATAGCGGCCACTTTTTCAATTAACTATTAATCAGCAACATTTGGTCAAACCTTTCGGAATCTTTGTCAAATGTATTGATGGGTCATGGGACATCATTCAAGATCAAAACTTTCCAAAACTTAGCCTTGCTTAGGTAATTTACCCTTGGTTAACATTTACTGTATAATCCATATTTTTCAACCAAAGATCATGAAAATGATCCAAACCTACCATGTACAGAAATGCAATTATGAACATTTTCCCATGCACAGGTTCATGTAATGAGCACTTCTACCTTTTCCCACAATGTTTTAAATGAACAGCTACTACAGAGGCATCAACAGCCAAAATTATCATTGATTTTATGTGTATTTAGGACACCGCCGGTACAATAGATAGAATTGCCGTGTTCATTGGTAAAGATTTGACGGAGGAGGAGAAAGCTGGAATTATGACCCATTGTCGTTTTAAACGTATGAGAACCAGCAAAAAAACATATAGCTGGCTCAAAAGTCTAGAAGTCAGTGTTAAAGGAGAGTTTATGAGAAAAGGTAGGAAAAACAAACTTTACCACATACACAACTGATGCATTTTTACGAAATATGCAGCAGAGTACTTTTGAAAACATCGAAAAGATTGGAATTGCCCCATGTGAACATTTGTTTTCATTTATTTAAAAACATCTTCAAAAGCTGTCTGTTTCAGATATATCAAAGTGTGCTTCTATCTGAATTAGAATCAACCTTTTCCTTGATACAGACAAATTTTGACATATTTGTAGCAGAGATCTTTTTAAAACGTCCGGAAAAATGGAGAATAGCCTTTTATCAGATGTATAACTTTAAATTTTCAGATATTACTTTTTTCCTACAATATTTTCAAAACAAATGACTCTTAATCCTTTCCACATACAATCGCTTTCTGACGCCTCTGCAATAGACAACCTTTGAAAACATTGTAAAGCCATTCTCCTTTTGTCACAATGTTTCAACTCTCATTTATGGAAACATTTAGCTCACCTTTGTGCAAAGCTATTGTGATCACATTTTGTCCGGCGTCCGTCCGTCGTGCGTCGACAACAATTGCATTGTTAACACTCTACAGGCTACAATTTGCATCCTATCTTCATGAAAGTCTATCAGAACATTTGTCTCCATCAAATCTTGGACAAGTTCAAAAACCGGGCCATATGAGGTCAAAAACTAGGTCAAATTGAAGAGAAATATTGTTAACACTCTGGAGGCCACATTTTCAACTTGAGCATGTGGAAACTTTATCAGAATGTTTGTCTTGATGATATGTAAGTCAAGTTCGAACAAGGGTCATGTCGGGTCAAAAAGTAGGTCATTAGGTCAAATTGAAGGAAAATTTTGTTAATACTTTAGAGGCCGCAATTTTTACTACAACAGTTTTAAATTTAGTCAAAATGTTTGTCTTAAAGATATCTAGGTCAAATATGAGTCACAGTGGGTCAGAAATTAGGTCAATAGGCGAAATTGAAGGGAAATCTTATAAACACTGTAGAAGCCGCACTTTTTGAAATTTGGTCAGAATGTTTATCTGAAATATATCTAAGTCAAGTTCGAATGTCGGTCATATTATATCAGAATCTACTTCACTAGGCCGAATTGGAGTACAATCTTGTAAACACTCTGGATACTGCATTTTAAACTTGAGCATGTTGGAACTTATTATTGGTCAAAAAGTAGGTCACTAGGCCAAATTTATGGAAAATGTTGTTAACACTCTGAAGCCCGCATTTTTTTGTACCTTGACATTTGGTCAGAATGTTTTTCTGAATTATATCTAGGTCAAGTTCGAATATGGGTTTTATTGGGTCAAAAACTATGTCAATAAAGGAAAGTATTGTTCAAACTCTATAGAGGCCGCATTTTGTGTTTTGCATTAGAAATCATATTGCATAATTTAGCTGAGTGAACTAGGGCCATCATGGTCCCCTTGTTTCACATTTTTACCAATATGTTAAGTCGTCCGCTGCAGATGTGTTGTATGTGGAAAAGGGTTAAAAGGGTTAATCACCTTCCTGACTAAATCTTTTTCAGATTTTAAAGGAGATACGAAAATCCAATTCGCATCGGAAATGAAAACACAGACGCTGGGAAAGAACCGTTCATGTTCTTTAGGAGATAGGCAAATTCATTTCACATCGGAAATGAACACAAAGATGCTGGAAAAGAAATTTCTTGGTCCAGACATAGACTTTTCCTATGAAGGAATACATAATTTGCCACCATCTGCCAATGACAATAATGACTAGTCTAAGAATTAAGAAGCTATAACTATAATTATTGAATGGAAATTCAAAATTATGGCGAAAGTGGAAATTGCTCGTGTTGAGCAATTTCTGTTTTTGCCACAAAGTTTTTTTAAAAAGTGGTTTGCTGTAAACAAATCAAAATGTATCTGCAGGTAGGAAAGATTTAAATTCTGACTGTAAAATATCTGGATATAGAGTGGATTCTTTCTAAATGTTTTGCTAATTTTGTACACTAAACAAAAGTGCTGCTGGGATTAAATGTTAACCCTTTCCCTCATTTGATGCTTTCTGACGCCTCTGCAGCAGACAGCTTTTTGAAAACATAGTGACAAAATAGGAAATTTCGCAAATCAAGCAATTTCTCCTTTTGCCACAATGTTTTTCACTTTTAGTCATAGGTTATCCATTCAATTATAGAGATTTTCCATTTTTTGACAAATATGTTCAGTCGTCTGCGGTGGAATTGTCGTATGAGGGAAAGGATTAACATATTGGTGATTTGGAGGTTATACACTGTAAAGTCTGTTATTATCCTTTGCACATACAGCAGACGACTTTAAAAACATCTAGACAAAAACACAGAAAATATAATTACTGAAAACAATTGAAAACATTGTGGCAAAAGGGATAATTGTGCTTCTGTATTTGAGTACATAGTTGCCATATGTGAATCATATAGATCCAAATCATTCTATGCATCTTCACAGTCTGATCAAGATCTACACTGTTCACATTTTATTTACATAAGCATGTTAGAAGCCTCTATTTTCTTGTATAGAGTCTGTTATGAAGGAGCAGATGGACAGGCCAGTTTTGAAACTACACTGTTTCAAAATGCCAACTTTTATCTTTGCACATAAATGGCCTCAGTTTAGGAAAAGATTGGACAAAAGAGGTACATATAGTTGTGATACATACATGTAGTTGGGAACTAGATGTGAAAAGGAGAAATATTTTTAAGGCATCAGCAGCAGAGGTGTCAATTATGTCTGCATCAGGGAAAAAACAGAAATGAACACAGGCATACACATGTATGCCAAAGCCTACAAAATGCCACAAATAGTAAAATATGAAAATGCGTTAAAATCTGAGGGCTGAGAGTGTTAAGGGTTGGGTTTGTCCAAAAATGTCAATAAATTTGCATGTGAAAATAGCTAGTTTGTGTTTTTTCTATGACCAAAACGACCACCTGAGTTCACCATAATGTATTGTAGGATTTCAAAATGTTCTCTACATGAAATGACCCAGAAAGGTTCTGATGAATCAAATAACAAATTGGAGTGCATTGATGCACTAGTAGCTTGATGCCTTACATCAAGAGCTGGTGTTTAGTGGTTAGATGTTTTAGTAGGTCAAATCCAAAGACTTTATTAAGCCACCTAAAACGCTTTGAGCTGCAGATAACTTTTTATACATCACTCGGCATTAGAGAAACCTTAATTTTTACAGATGCATCAAACATTTTCTAAGCTAACAGCATTTAATATATGATTAAAAATGTTTGCATGATGGAATTGCAATAACCCTTACTACAGATCTATAGCAGACAACTGTGAACAAGTGTATGTGAAAATATGGGAAAATTCCTAAAAAGGAAAAGTCAAATTATTAAGTACTGATAAGAAATTTATCCTTTTGTCACAATGTTTTCAAAGTTGTCTGCTGTAGATGCATCAACACAAATTTGAACGTCACATACTAGTATTAACCCTTTTCCACATACAGTAATACATATGCAGCAGTCAACTTTGAAAACTTCTTGACACAAATATGGAAAATCTTGATAAATGAGAGTATATTAATTGAAAAAGGATGAAAACATTGTGACAGAAGGCTTATTTGCTCAATATCAGCAATTTATCCATTTGCTACAATGTCTTTTAAAGTTGTCTGCTGCAAGCACATCTGTTTAAGAGAAAGGGTTACATTTAATTCTTACCAAATGTTCCAATTATTTTTAGGAACTAAATATTATGTAAATCATGTACATGTATTACTTTGTATTACTTTGTATTACTTTGTTTTGAAATAAATTAATATACTAACATTTTGTCTGTGTTTACAGTGTTATAGAATTGCAATTTGAAACAGTTATGGTCATGTTGACATTTTGGTATCTGATGCTTTCACACAAAAGTATTGATGTGTTTGTGATTTTAACCCTTTCCCACATTCAACAACTCTGCAGCAGAATACTTTGAAAACATACCCGAACAAAAATTGAATCTCCCTTTAGATGGAAGTACAATAATTGAATAGTGTTGAAAACATGGTGACAAAAAGAGAAATTCCTTTGTCACCGTGTTTTCAAAAAGTCATCTGCGGCAGAGGCGTCGGAAAGCATCTATATGAGGGAAAGGGTAAATCAAATAATCGTTAATGAGAAATAAACTCTCTGGATACCATATCATGCATGCTGTCTCCTTTGTGTTATGGTAAAATGTCAGCTTTGAAAGTGGAAGACCATGGTTTGATCCCCGGTAGGGTCATACTTAAAACTTGGGAAGTCATGAGTTATTGACTTCCCTTCTTGGCCATCAAGACCAACTATATCATTACGGCCAATGCATGACATACCAGTGTCTCAGGAAATGCTGTTATATATTTTAACCGTTTCCCTCATGCAATAAAATTTAAACATTGTGGCAAAAGTCGTCTGCGTCAAAAGCGTCATAAAGCATCTATATGCGGGAAGGGGTTAAATACTGTTAAAAACGGCGTAACACAACCCCTTACAACCCCTTTACCACATGCAAACACTTTGTGATGCCTCTGCAGCAGACGATATTTGAAAACAGTATGTTTTCAACTCTATACAATTATCAGACTTTCCTAAATGTTATAGAAAGTTTCAATATCTTTTTTTTTTTTTTTTTTCAATGGAAATTTCTGCAAATGTGTTGTATGTGGGAAAGGGTTAAAAGAAACCATCGTGCCCCACTAGGATCGTATCGACCATATCCCAGACCCTGGGCTGTTCATTTTAGTACTCTCTGACGATTAAAAAAGTAAACAGTTCCAAAATGTCCGTCCTTACGGTCAGATGGAAGCAATTAATTTTCCATTGGCGACCATTATAGCGTGTTGGGCTATGGCTCTTTCCCAACTGTTGAAATAACTCAGAAACCTATATTCAATTAAAGTTCATTATCAAAACTACCAAAAAAGCATAAGAAACTCACATGCTATCCAACTATTCTTTTTTTAGCTATGACGTCAAATCAAAGGTCACCCTTATTCCGTAATGAATTTTACTTTCAATTTAAGAAAATACATGTTGTTCTGAAAAAGGCTCCTAAGCTATCAATAAAGATAAAAGCAAACAATGTTTTGATCACAAATCAGTCAAAGGGTATTTATTAAATACACTTTCAACTTTCAACAAAATCATTAATGTCCAATGGGATACCACTTCAGTCTGATGAATTCATCTGAAATTCACCGGACAAAATTGTCTGCCCGGCAAGCCGATCCGATTTACTTCCCCTTGACTATACGGGTGGCCGGAAAATGTGTTCCAAAGAGCGTGGAACCGATGTGGAATCATGCTGCAGTTACATGTAGATTTAATCTTCGTATTAATATAAATATTGCTTTAATGTGTGCAAAATGTCATGAATATAAAGCAAAGAGAACCTTCCTGAAATTTGTCCTTCATAATCAGAATTTCTTTACTCAAACTGCATCGATGAGGAAAATGAAACCTATTGAGTTTAAAGTGTTGATGGTTTGCTGCTGTCATACGCTCTGTTATATATATTACACACTAGTAAAACCGATTGATGCCAATGCTGAAAGATTTCCTTCTATGTCTGTATCTTGTTTTTCTCGTTGGATTCGTGCAGGCTTATTGTCTGTTTATCTTTGATATTCAGTTATTCTAATTCTTGTCAAATTATTATCTTATTAAGACTAAAAAGACACAATCATTTATTTTCCTTGTTATTAATGCATTTTTAAAATTCAGCTCAATTCGAATCTGTTCAGGTACACTCGCTTGCTTATCATGTATCAAAATCATATTCAGGGCTGAACAAATCTACGTCTGCACTAGTCCAACTAATTTAGACATTCGCTTGCTCGTTTTATCATCTGCCATATTTTTGGCAACTGCGTGTGCAGAATAATCAAATGAAAACGAGCATATGCAATGTCTTTCTATGTATGACTATGCAGAATAATAAGAAAATGAAAAATGAGCATATATGCGATGTCTTTCTATGTAGGACTACTTCTGCACGTTTTGCATGAATTTCTCTTAGGACAAGTGAGGTTTTGTCAGTGCAAGGCTAATTATGCAAGTTCAATTTTTCGCTAGGTGAAAAAAGTTCTAGAAAGAGACTAAATTGTAAGAAATACCAGGATACCCTTTCCCACATACAGATTTTCTGATGCCTCTAGAGCGGATGAATTTGAAAACATTATGGCAGAGGGAAAAATTGTTTCTTTTGCCAAAATATTTTCTACTCCTTTTAATAATTATACTTTCACTTATTAAGAATTTTCATATATTTGACTTGATGTTTTCAAAGTTTTGTACTGCAAATTTGTTGTATTATACGTAGGAAAGTGATATATATGTTTCTACTTTGATTCATTGATGCCGTTTTGAATGCATTGATAAACTATAAATAAAGTTCATTGATAAATAAGGTCACGCTATGCTAGTCCAAGTTTCTGTCCTCGAATGCGAATTTATATTTAGACAAAATATGAAACATAGATCTACGTAAATATTGAGATTACACTTTAGGCCAGACCGAGCCCCAGTAGCCACGTGGGCTGACAATCCAGGGGTTGTGAGTTTGAATCCCAGTTCGGCCAACATTCATTGCGACGTTTGACAAAGTCACTGTGACAAGCGCCATTCGTCTTTTACAATGGGCTCACAGTCTATGTGGAAAAGCAGCAAGGTGCTTGGAAAGTATGTTGTGTTGAGTTCTGGTATAAGAAAGCCAGGAAACGCATGAGTAAGTGAACTGGCCACCGGGATATGACTGAAAAAGTGTTGAAAACGGCTTTAAACCCCAATCAATCAAACGGTATGTAAGTATAAAAATGTTCCTTCCCTGCTGTTTCTCCTACATTTATTTGTATCTACATGTACCAGTAATAATAAATTATAAGCACAACACATGATGTAAAGCAGAAAAAGGTAGCTCAGTCGGTAGAAACGCGGGCTGTCAATCCAGGGGACGTGAGTTCGAATCCCAGCTCGGCCAACCCTTTGTCCGACGTTTGACAAAAGTCACAGTGACACTTATTCTGCATTATAGCAGTACTAAATCACTTTTGAAAATACGTCATGACTTGAATAGTTAAAGATTTGTAAGTTCTTTTCTGTAAATTGTGCAACTGGTTTCCTTTATGTTTTTCTTAGGGTTTATGTCTGACCATCTGCGTTCAAAATGTGAAACCGTTTCTTATATTTACACCATGGGTGATGCATTGTCATCAATAATTACGTTCACATTGGCAGTTTATATCTCGAGCACAAGACAGCGCGCCACATCTGGTTCAAAAGCTTTAGAACTACCATGCCAGTTTCTTAAACACTGAGGCTGATTGATAGGCATTGATTCATCTTTACTTTCATTGTCTATAGTCTTTAGAGTGGCTATCATAGCTCAATCCCGATCCACCCTTCTGTAAACCCGTGTCATATTTGAATTGAATATATTGAGTCTTGTCTACAGTACTGAAAAATAAAACAAGTGGTTGATAAATATCTGGCTATGATATAACGTTAATTTAATTATATTGCAATTTACTAAAGACATATAAACACGTGTGTTTATTCAGAAGAGAAGAATTTTAAATTAATTTTAATTAAAAAATTTATGACTATGATAGAATATTATGTGTTTATGTTTTATTTCTACAGTCTACATTGACAATAAGATGGCACTAGCTAAAGTAAAACATTATTTTGCTTTCTTTTATTGGGGTATTATGCCATTTTAAACATTGTTTCAGTCATATCACAGCGACAGTTTACTTATTGATGAATCCTCGGTAAAAACCTTGAACTGAATGTGTTCAATTTGCTAATACATCCAGATAACAAGAGGCCCAAGAGGGCCAGTATTGCTCCACGGCCATAAGGCAAAAGTCAAATCTCCAAACAGCCCTTCCCCCTGGTGGCCATGTTTTTTACCAACCACCATGGCTAAAAGGAATCTTGTAGAGTGTCACCCAATGAATGTTTCTGCAAAATTATTTGAAAATCGGCCTGACACTTTCGGAGGAGAGGACATTTTAAGTTTTCACTTTAGCCATATAAGGCAAAATAACCCCACCCCCTGGCGGCCATGCTTTTTTACCAATCAACATGGGTTGAAGGAATCTGATAGAGGGTCACCCAAGGAACATTTCTACAGCATTATTTAAACATCTGCTCAACACTTTCGGAGAAGAAGATTTTTTAAGTTTTCACTATGGTCATATAAGACAAAATAGCCCCGCCCTCTGGCGGCCATGTTTTTCGACCAATCAACATGGCTTGAAGGAATCTTATAGAGGATCACCCAATGAACATTTCTACAAAATTATTTGAAAATCGGCTGGACACTTTCGGAAAAGAATATTTTTTAAATTTTCACTACAGCTATATAAGTTAAAATAGCCCCGCCCCCTGGCGGCCATGTTTTCAACCAATCAACATTTCTTGAAGGAATCTACCAAAGGGTCACCCAAGGAACATTTCTACAAAACTATTTGAAAATTGACACTTTCTGAGGAGAAGATTTTTTAAGTTTTCTCTTTAGCCATAAAAGGCAAAACAGCCCCGCCCTCTGGCGGCCATGTTTTTTTACCAATCAAAATTGCTTGATGGAATCTGATAGAGGGTCACCCAAGGAACATTTCTACAAAATTATTTGAAAATCTGCTCAACTCTTTCGGAGAAGAAGATTTTTTAAGTTTTCACTATGGTCATATAAGGCAAAATAACCCCGCCCTCTGGCGGCCACGTTTTTCGACCAATCAACATGGCTTGAAAGAATCTGATAGAGGGTCACCCAATGAAGATTTTTACAAAATTATTTGAAAATCGGCTGAACACTTTCGGAGAAGAAGATTTTTTATGTTTTCACTATACCTATATAAGGCAAAATAACGTTTTTCAACAAATCAACATTTCTTGAAGGAATCTAATAAAGGGTCACCCAAGGAACATTTCTACAAAATTATTTGAAAATCGGCTTTACACTTTCTGAGAAGAAGATTTTTTAACTTTTCACTATTGTTTTCTTTTGGTTGCCATGGAAACCAGAATTATGGATGGATAAAAAAAACATTGAAGGATTTTAAGAGGGAAAATTGAGAGGATGCTTCCTATGAAGTTTCAACCAAATTGGCCAAGTGGTTAGGGAGAAGAAGTCGTTTAAAGGACAAAGTTCACGCACGCACGCACGCACGACGGACAATTCGCCATGACATAAGCTCGACTGGCTTTCAGCCAGTGGAGCTAAAAATGAGTTAAATGACTCAGAGGTCCACATATATTCCATATCCACGCAAAACAAACAATTTTTTTTTTTATTTTATGATGATTGATGATAAAATAATGGAACTATTTAGTGTCTTCTTACCTGTTCACACGCGGACGAATATGTGTGAATGTATTTGTTTACAACACAATGTCAGACAATGACAATAAGTCAGATTTGTTAGATTTACGGAATACGGAATTTTACATGGGTATAGATAAGATAAGGTTTTTATCACATGACAATGCTTGTATCATTACGTGTGTAGTATAACATGACCGAATACTAGGAAAAAGACATCACGTTTGACGTCATAACGTTAGTCTCTTTGGCGCCATACCTATATCACTCACAGTGTGGGTGATATGGATCATATATCACTGATAGAACTCAGTATCTCATCGTTTAGCAATAAATAAATCTGCATAATTTCACTCAAACTTTGAACAGTATTTCAGCTATAGCATCAGCTAATGTATTTACACTTTGAATTCAATTCATTAACGCTTAGCCAGCTGCATCCTAATACCATCAGTCCTAAGTAAGAAGGCTCCATATGAAGGGAATGAAACTGCTCCCTTTGTATTGACAGTAACAAACATGGTCTAACCCTAATGCATTGTCAGGAGTTGAAACATATGTTTCAAAGTAATTCTTCAAATTGTCCAAATATACACATTTATCAAGAGGCTAAACATCATATCAGGTAAACCGTTATTCTGTATGTTTTAACCCTTTGCCACAGATATACGTTTTCTGACAACTGCAGCAGACAACTTTTTAAAACATTGTGAAAAACGAGCAATTCCTACTTTTTCCAAAAAAGAAAATTCATTTTTTTCTAGGAATTAAATCTTCTGCTGCATATTGGTTGTACATGATGAGTTTAATGAAACTTTATTAAAATAATTGTCGTGATGATATCTAGGCTATGTCCTAATATAGGTCATGTGCGGTCAAGAACTAGGTCGCTATGCCAAATGAAAGAAAAATCTTGTTAATTCTAGAGACAGCATGTTTTGCTTCAGCAGCTTGAAACTCCGTAAGAATCTTTTTCTTAATGATGTCTAGGCCAAGATTGATTATGGGTCATGTCGGATCTAAAACCAGGTCACTTTTCCCAATTAATGGAAAATCTTGTGAATACTGTGGAAGACGCATTATTAATTTCAGCATGTTGAAACTTGTTCAGAACAGATGTCTTCAAGATATATAATCTAAGTTTTATTGACGGTCATGTCCTGTCAAAAATTAGGTCACTAGGCTAAATTTGAAAAATAAATTGTTTACAATCTAAAGACTGCATTATTTGTATAAGCAGCTTGACACTTTGTAACCCTGTTTGTTGTGACAATATCTAGACCAATTTCGAAAGATAGGCCATGTTGGTTCAACATCTAGGTCACTAGGCCAAATTGAAGGACAATCAGATCAATACTCTGGAAGCTTTTTTTAACCTGAGCATTTTGACATTTTGTCATAAGTATTGTCTTGAGGATATATAAGCCAAATTCAAATATGGTCCATGTTGGGTAAACAACAAACTCAAACCTTATTAAAGGGAAATCTTGACTGCAAAATAACTTATTGTGATTGACTATATATGGGATTTGCAAAACTCAGGGCAGCGATCCAATTAATGTAAAATTGCAGATTTGGGTATTTTGCAATTAAGTGTTTTGTTTTTTAAGTTGTAAATTACAATATGTTTCGGTCAACATTTTGGACGATTTTGTCCTGTTTTCAAAATTCAAAATTTGGCTCTTTCAGAGGTGGCCTCCACGTGGCGAGGGCTGGGAATCTTTACTCTATTTAAATAATGATGGCTAACAACCTCAAACAAAAAATCAAAATTACACGTATGTGTTCACAAAGAGAAAGTGAAGTAAAATGAATAAAGGCAGATGATTACATAATATAAGATTAGCAATTTGTTCAATAGGGTATACATAGAGATCCGCCGTGGCCCTGTGATTGTGCATCCATATTGTGGAACCAGGCGTCCTTGTGTTCGATCTGCAGTTTGTTTTTGGTCATGGCGAGGTACATTTATTGAGGGATCATGACTCAATGAACAGCCTCCGTGATATAACGATAATAATGTTGAAAATGGTGTCAAATCCTATAAAAAAACAAAAACATTATTGTATGCATTAAACTGATTAATTGATATTTGACCTATAACTGCAAATATTCTTCAGGATCGAGCATGGATTATACAAAAGGCCCTGGTCATGATGATTAAAGACATTTTGATAAAATGCAACTGACGACATGGGATACTCTCATGATTTGTAAGAGTATTTACAGATAAGGTTTTAGATATGTTTCTTCTGTTGAATAGTATTATATAATATCTTGTTCTGCTCTGTTTTGTGCTCGTTTTGAGGCTGTGCCTTTTCCATATTAGATAGTTCGTATAGTTTAGCCTTGATGTTTTCAAAGTCTTCTGATGCAGTAAAAGAAAATTTCACAGACCATTTACACTGGAATGAATTTGAAATAAAAGAAACAGATTATATATTAACCCTTTTCAATTCGCAGAATACTTTTGAAAATATTGTGGTAAATGCAGAAATGCAATTTATACCTGTTGCATTTTGCCATCAACTATAACGTTATTATATAATAGTACTTTCATTTACAGATTGATTGTTTGATTGAAAACTAGATTATTTACTTGTTTGATTGACAACTGGATTATTTACTTGTTTGATTGACAACTTGATTATTCACTTGTTTGATTGACAACTTGATTATTGATTTGTTTGATTGACAACTTGATTATTTTCTTGTTTGATTGACAACTTGATTATTTACTTGTTTGATTGACAACTAGCATGACTGTTTCTTGTACTGAATGCTTACCCCCCTTTCAGTTATATCACATGATTTCCTGGGTAGATTACCTCAGTACTGCTGGTTCATTTATCCTGATACTAACCAGTCAGTTATAATGCTAATATCGCAACACTGAGCGCCTATGAGAGCAGCCATTAATACCATTCATGACCTGACCCACAAACTCCCACACCCGAGGCAGATGCTCTACCACTACACCAACGAGGCGGTGTTTCCAAAGGAACACATGACTTGCCGGCCAATAACCAATAAATATGCAATTTTAAATGGCAATGGATAGTGAACAACAAGAAGGGATTCCTAGATATCACTATTTGAAACAATCTGAAATGGCATGGTTATAACTCAAAACAGGATATATATGTTAAAAAGCTTTTTCAGGTTTATACAGTATATTGTATGGTTCTTGAGCGGGAAGATTGACAAATGGATCATTTTTTGTCTAGACATTTATAATGCTAACAGACAATACATTTGGACAGCAATAATTGTGTAGGTATATAATATCTGTTGCAATTTTCATCTTTCCGACTGATTATAGAAGAACTTGCCGCACTAGGCAATATACAAGGGCTGTTCAGTAAGTTCAGTAAGTTTTGTGACAAGCTGAATGCTCATGTTTAAGCGAATGATTGGGGTTTAACGTCATTTTCAACAATTTTTCAGTCTTATCATGGCGTCCAGTTTACCTATCCATGTGTTTCATGTCCTTCTCACACCAGTAGTTCACACAACAACAGTCTTTCAAAGCAAGTGGCTTCTTTTCCACATAGACTGTTAGCTCATTGGAGAAAAATAATGTCACTTTTGTCAACTGTGGGAAAGTTCGGCGAGCTGGGGTTGGACCTACGGGGGCTCGGCTCATGTTTAAGCAAATATGAATGCAATTGTTAACCCTTTCCCACATACAACAAATATACAAAAGACAACTTTAAAAATATCCTGGTTAAAATTTGATTATTATATAGAATTGAAAACATGGTGGCAAATGGAGAAATAGCTCATTATGAAACTATTTACACATAGTCAAAACTAAGCAGAAAAAAACAAGGATTTGATTCGTCTTTTTTATTCGAAGTCATAATTTGTATGGAAAGTTCATTTTACGGAAACAGTCTACGCTGTAAAGTGGTTAGAACATCCGGTTTGGGAGTGTAAGACAGGGGTTTGATCCCCGGTCAAGTCATACAAACTCTTTTAAAATCATAGTAATGGCTTTCCTCCATTCCAACAATTGTTTTGCCGAGCTGAAAATGTTTGATTGTTTGGTCTTTTACGTGGCTTTCAACACTTTTTCAATTCTATCACTGTTTCATAGGTAAGCTACCCGTACTACTGATTCATTTATCCTGACACCAGTCATAATGCTAACCCCACAACCCTGAGCGCCAAGGAGGGTAGCCATTACAACCATGTTTAAAGTATTGTTATGACCCAGTTTGGGATTGAACCCGCAACCTCCTGCACCTGAGGCGGCACTCTTTCACTACACCACTGAGGTCCAGAGGTATAAGGAGGGGTATTCAGCTCTTTTTCCCACAATTTTTCACTTATTATTAAAGCAAACCCTGTGTTGTGGGAAATCAAAAGAATCTTCTCACTGAGACGATTCTTTTGAGTACCCACAACATAGGGTTAGAGGGTCAAATAAAGACTTTAGAATATGCGAAACGCCCCTTATCTAGAGCTCTGCGAGGTGGTTGCTTTAAAAGGACCGAATTATTAAGTTTACCTTATTGGATACTCAATCAGGTAATTATCCGGATATTAAACTTTCCCGCCACATGATAAATATCACTTCGAACACATCTGGGCAAAAATGTGGTAAACCTCTAAACACGAACGTTGGATTTTGAATAGAATTGAAAACATTGTGGCAAATGGAGAAATTGCTCATGATGAGCAATTTATACTTTTGCCACAAATGTTTTCTAATGTCGTTTGCTGCATAGGCATAAGAAAGCGGATGTATGTGAATTATTTTTAAGATATTCATATACAATGTTAGGAAAAATATCCACATTAAAAACAACATTCATTTTGGCGATAACTAATGAATTATTTCAGGTACTTGAAGCATAGAACAAACCTTTTGTTCTTACAATCTGTTCTCAAATATAATATCAGCTAGATCACTCTGAAAACATCTAGGCCAAACACATAGTTTGTTTGTTTTGGGTTTAACACCGCTTTCAACAGCTAATGTCATAATTGCGGCAGACAGGAATATGATATTGGTCCCATACCCAAATATGTACATCAAGATAAAGAATATAAAAGGGTTCATCTATGTACATCGAGATAAAAAATATAAAAGGTATGAAACCAATACCTGTAATCCAAACTAGCTGCTATAGCTCAAGAGTTGCATTGACCCCAATAATTCAGATCCATTTAGCCATGCAACTCTCATGGTTCAAGAAAGTAACACAAATATAAAACATTCTTAAATTAATGTCTAATTATGAAATAGTAAGTTGAAACATTGAAGCAAAAGTACAGAAATTAATGCTCATTTATAAATATGACAAATTTATTCTTTTGTCTCACTTACATATACAATGTATTTTCAAATGTCTTCTGCTGCATATACATCAATATTTTGGCTATATACTATGAAATCAGGTAAATGGGTAGCAATGAATTGAAAATATTCTTGAAAAAATAGAAAAGCTCTTTATATAAAAGTTTTAGAATAGAGTTAAAAACATTGTGACAAAAGGAGAAATTGCTCATTATGACCAATTTATCTGTTTGCCACAATTGTTCAAAAGCTGCAGAAAGTGTCTGTATGTGGGAAAGGGTTGTGGTATGTCATCAAATGGCCTTGCTAAAACAAAAGTTTGATCACGTCTAATAATGTTTGACTGATCTCCGTGATGGTTCCCAGCACGAAAACAATGGTTGGCATCCCCCGCAAATTCTATTTCATTCATTTTCATTTTCACAATGTCAAAAATGTACATTCAATCCTTTTAAGGAAATCGGTACATATGTACAATCAAAACATTAACACAAGATGTGTTTGTTAAAAAAAACCAATAGCACAATGATGGTCCCATATTATCATAAGATTTTAATTAAATTACCTGACAACTTGAACCTCCCACTATACTGGGCCTCAAGGAACTTTGGAGAAGTCAGAACTGAACCAATATTGCATTTTCAAAAATTATGTTCAATTAATTCAATTGAAATGGTTGAAAAACACAGGTTGTTAAGTTAGTTCACAAATTTGGTAAGGATTTCACTAATGGAGAATAAATTGAGTGCAAGATAGGGTTTATTTCTTATTAATACAGCTTCTATAGGCCCATACGCTGTATTGTGTACTAGCATCTGACAGATGCAGATAAATTCAAGGAACATAGTTAGATACATGGGAGTCCAGGTGCGATACCCTAGCTCTTACCAAAAGGACCTATTGGTTCTTTAACTTTATAGCACTGATACACGCCAGGCATGTTTTTTCCTGAAAAGGACCAGTTAGCAGAACTGAAAACTTTGCAGATAAAGTAGAAATTGCATTTTTTTATTTTATCTTTTTCCAAGAATATTTTCAAAAGTTGTCAATGGTAGAGTTGTCTAAACCTTTTCCCACATAGAATAAATCTGAAGAAGACAACATTAAAAGCATCAATATAACAAGAGGGCCATGATGTCCCTAGATTGCTCACCTGAATTATGCAATGTGATTTCTAATGCAAAACCCTTCAAGACAATTATTCTGACAAAGATTCAAATGAAACCTCTAATGTTAACAAGATTTTTCTTCATTTTGCCTAGTGACCTATTTTTGTTTACCTAATATGACCCATATTCGAACATGGACTAGATATTACCAAGACAAACATTCTGACAAAGTTTCAACTTGCTCAAAGTAAGAATGCGACCTCCGTAGTGTTAACACTATTTTCCTTCAATTTTGCCTATTGACCCATATTCGATCTTGGCCTAGATATCATTGAGACAAACATTCTTACAAAATTTATAATTGTTGAAGCGAAAATTGCGGCCTCCAGAGTTTAAAATAAATTTCCTTCAATTTGACCTAGTGACCTACTTTTTGACCTGAAATTTACTTTGGGACAGCAATGGCTTCTTTTCGTGAACACGGCCGAATGAGTAACAGGTTTTTGAATAGGTAACAGGTGATTTAAAATGTACCAATGGCTCTCTTAAAGCACCTACAACAACAACAGCATCAACATTGTTATTTTCATTCTCAAACATATGCAGTTTCAATAATGTTTTCGAAAGAAAAGGCTTCTTTTCATGAAAACGGCCGAATAAGTACAATGTTTTTTTGAATAAGTAACATGTTAGTTTATAGGTACGTATAGATCTCCGTCAGCATCTACGACAACAACAACAACATCACGTTTGCTGTGGCAACAACAACGTATGCAGTTTGAATGGATATTCTGGATATCAAACTCTAACATCTTGATAACCGTCGAATAATCAACGAATAAGTAACACTTTTTTTTTAATAAGTAACAGCTTATTTAATAGGTACTTATAGACCTATGTCAACATCTACAACAACAACAACATCTCAATTGTGGTTGGCAATATCAACATTTGCAATTCGAATGATATTTGTGATAGCAAATGCTTATTTTTAAAAAAGGCCGAATAAGTAACCAGATTTTGAATAAGTAACAGGTGATTTAAGATATACCAATGGGTCTCTCTCATCATCTGCAACAACAACAACAACAACATCATCAACGGTGTTGTTGGCAACATCAACATTTGAAGTACCTTAGATGAAATTTGATTAAGTAACAAATAAGGAACAAGCTACATATAACCAACTTTACATTTGAATAAGGAATACGGAACCAGTAACCAACTTCACATTCGAATAAGGAATAAGTAACACGGAACAGGGAACGGCCGAATAAGTAACAGGTTTTGGAATAAGTAACAGGTCATTTAATATGTACCAGTAGCTCACTTTCATTGTTTACAACAACAACAACCTCAAGATTATTGTTGGCAACATAAACAAATGCTTCTCGATTGATATTTGGGACAGCAATGGCTTCATTTCTTGAACACGGCCGAATAAGTAACAGGTCTTTGAATAAGTAACAGGTGATTTAAAATATACCAATGGCTCTCTGTCAGCATCTACAACAACAACAGCATCAACATTGTGATTTTCAACATCAATATATGCAGTTTCAATGATGTTTTGGATAGAAAAGGCTTCTTTTCGTGAAAATGGCCGAATAAATAACAGGTTCTTTGAATAAGTAACAGATTATTTAATAGGAACTTATAGATCTCCGTCAGCATCTACAATAACAAGAACATCACAGTTGCTGTTAGCAACATCAACGTATGCAGTGTGAATGGGTTTTCTGAATAAGTAACGAATAAGTAACAGGATTTTTGAATAAGTAACAGGTGATTAGAAATGTACTAATGGGTCTCCGTCAGCATCTAAAACAACAGCAATATCACAATTATGGTTTGCAACACCAATATATGCAATTCGAATGATATTTGTGATAGCAGAGGCTTCTTTTCTTGAAAAAAGCCGAATAAGTAAACAGATTTTGAATAAATAACAGGTTATCTAAAATGCACCAATGGGTCTCTCTTATCATCTACAACAACAACAACGTCATCAACAGTGCTGTTGGTAACATCAACATATGCAGTACCTTAGATTAAATCTGAAAAAGTAAAGAATAAGGAACAAGGAACAAGTAACCAACTTCACATTTGAATAAGAAACAAGAAATAAGTGACCAACTTCACATTTTAATAAGGAATAAGGAACAAGGAACAAGTAATCAACTTCACATTTGCATAAGATATAAGGAATAAGGAATGAGGAATAGGGAATAAACTTCACGGAGGAAATATTTAAGGAATCCGCCGTGGACGAGTGGTTAGCGTCGGGGATTTAAGACCGGGTTTACTTAAAATTACAAGAAACTTATGTACAAATGTTAAAAAGTCTTATTTTAAAAAGTTAGTAATGACAAATTTTAACTTAAAATTAAACGAAATCAATGTACTAATTGTAACAAGTCTTATTTTACAACATAAGTAAGGAAACATTGCATAATACATGCATGAATATTAAGAACCCGTTTTGTAATACCACTTCTAGGGACTCAACCCGTTTTGTAATAACAAATCGGAAATGTAAAAATCTCTGTATTTCATCTATAATTTACCAGGAATCAATACACATTTGTTGAATAAGACTTATTTCAGTAGGGTGTTGATAAAATTGCGCATGAAATCAACATGATTTTCAAGAAACCATTTTGAAATACCGCATTTTCAGACTCAACCTGTTTTGTAATAAATATCTCAAACATGTAAGTTTGTTTCAATTATAATACTTATTTCTGTAGGCTGATCGTTAAATCGCCTATAACACATACATACAATCTATGTCCGTCTGTATCTCTCTCTATTTCTTTGTATGTCTCTCTTTATCTGTCTGTCTGTCTCTTTTTGGCTCTCTTTCCCAATCTCCCAGACTTCTCCGTCTGTTTCTCTTTCTTAATCTACCCACACTCTCTGACATTCTCCACCTCTCTCTCTCTCTCTCTTTCTATCTCTCCTTCTATCTTGGTCTCTCTCTAATCACCCATTCTCTCATTCGTTCTCTCCCTTATCTATGTCTGTATGCCTGTGTCTCTCGATTTGGCTCTCTATCGTTCTTTTGTCTCTGTCTGTCTGACTCTCTCTCTCTATCTCTCTATCTATGTCTCTATGTATTTTCTCTCTCGCTCTCTGTCTTTTCGACTATATCATTATCCCCTCTCTATCCCTCTCTTTCTATATCTTGCTCTCCGTATCACTGTCTCCCATTCTTCGTCGCTATTACTCTCCTCTCTGTCTGTCTGTCTGTCTGTATGTCTCTCTCTCTTTGTCTGTCTGTCTGTCTGTCTGTCTGTCTGTCTGTCTGTCTGTCTGTCTCTATCTCTATCTCTCTTCTCTCTCTCTCTCTCTCTCTCTCTCTCTCTCTCTCTCTCTCTCTCTCTCTCTCTATCTCTCTATATATATATCTCTCTCTCTGATTCTCTAGATATTTCCATCTATTTATCTCTGTCTGTCTGCCTCTTATTTTCCCCCTCACTCTCTCTTTCTGTGGGTGTGTATGTGTGTGTGTCCTTCTCTCTCTCTCTCTCTCTCTCTCTCTCTCTCTCTCTCTCTCTCTCTCTCTCTCTCTCTCTCTCTCTCTATCTCTCTCTCTCTCTCTCTCCCTCTCTCTCGCTCTATTTGTGTATCTATCTCTATTCGTCTCATTCTTTCAGGATCTTACTCTCTTTCTGAGTGCGTCTATATGTCTCTATTTTCTTCTCTCTCTATTCTCTATCTATTCGTTAATATTCGTTTCCCTCTATCTTTTTCTGTGTGTGATTTAACAGTCGTCAGCTGCATAAGGTGACTTCATCATGGAAAATGTTTGAGGGAATAATGTTTAGAATAATATGCACAATGCCATTTTCAATCATCGGTTTCTATTGCATTTATAGTTTATACCTTTGTCTCGAAATTTCTGAATTGCAGTAAGAACTACTAAAACTTAAGCCCATTTAGTTTTATGTTGTTCCGTCGTCTGTTGCATAAACGTTTGTGTCTTGGTCATATCACCATTTATACCATTTGTAAATGGCCAATCGCAAGATGCCGATTAGCGAATATAAACTTGAAAAACTTGTCAAATTATGCACCTATGACTAAATGATATGAAGACAGACATTTAAGTTTGTTTTGAAACAGTGCGTATTTTAGATGACTATTCGATTTAATGCTTTCATTTTTTGATGCTTTGTTCTGTTTAGAAGAAAATAATTTGTTATCGAGTTGCATAGTTATATTAACGGCCTACCTGAAGTAGTTAATAGTACAGTCAAGATATTTGCGGATGATACTAAACTTTATTCACAAGTTAATGATTATTACACAATTCAACAGGACCTGAAGGCCCTGTACAGCTGGTCACACCTGTGGCAACTACGGTTTAATGTCGATGAATGCAAGGCCACTCATTATGATAACAATAATCAAGAACATCTATGAACTCTGTTGATCTGGAAACTGTGACCGAATAGAAGGATTTAGGTATAACATTTCAGAAACATCTGAAATTCAATCATCACATTGCCTCAAAAGTTAACAAAGCAAATAAAATGTTTTCATTAATCGTACGTTCATTCGATCATCGTTATAAGGACACATTTATCATGCTCTACAAAGCTATGGTGAGACCGCACATTGAGCGTGGAAATACTTTTTGGTACCCATTCTTGTGGGAGGACATAACTAGTGTCCAAAAAGTTCAAAGGCGAGCAACTAGGATTGTACCTCAGCTGAGGAACCTTGAGTATATTGACAGATTGAAAGAACTAAAACTTCCATCGTTGTCACACAGGAGAAAAAGGGGGGAGATGATACAGGCTTTCAAGATTATTAGAGGCATTGAAGACATTACACCAGACAGATTTTGTAATATTTGTCCTTCGAACATGACTTTAAACTAGCCAAACCTCGTTGTAAAACATCATTTCGTCTTCAACAATTATCAACGAGTGAAATTCACTCCCAAAGTATGTTGTTAACACGAAAGATTTAAATGATTTCAAATCAAAACTGGACCAGCACTGGGACCACGATATTATATACACATTTTAATCAACTATATCATGGATGTTTTATTTAAACATATATACTGCAAATTGTGACTTTCAATCTGCAATCCTGTTAACAAACCTGTGCAAATTGTAAGCATATATACTGCTAATTGTGACATTCAATCTACAATCCTGTCTACAAGACTGCAAATTGTAACAATCATTCTACAAGCCTGTACTAAATGGGACACTCAATGTGCTAAGTGTGACTCAATCTACAACCTGTGGTAACTGTGACTTCAACCTACAAACCTGTGCCATTAGATAAACACAATACAATATAAAAATTTAAGTCAACCATGTTATGTATGTTTTATGTCAATCATACATACTTCAATCTATGACGTTAGTACCCTAAAATAGTAAAATCAACATAAAAGGATGTAAAAGTCTCAGTTACCAAATCAGTGCAGAAGAAGACGGGCTAATAAAGGAGATCCTCCTTACTTCAGAGCCCAGAAACCATCATAGATGTATCATCATCATAGAGGTATAGTTTTCGGATAGATGAAAATGTAATTAAATTTCGGATACACATAATCCCATTAGAAATAATTGTTTTTAGCTTCATAGGGAACTACGTGTATATCATTTAAATGTGCACATTTTGCCTTTATTGTAAGGTTTAGTAGTCCAAGATTTAAGCAATATAGGCTCTATTTTGAAACAATTTACTATAAAACATTTAAACTATTTATTTGATTTCTCAAGTCAAATGATTTCTTAATTTCTATTGAACTTAGGCTTAAAAGTAACAGAAAATGTGTTGATGTTGGTGTAAGATTGAATTTTATATCACCCAGTGATCTCAGAAACCTAGACTATATTTTCACTAGTAGCCACTTGAAGGTGAAAATATAGTCTAGGTTTCTGAGATCACTGGTTGATATAAAATTCAATCTTACACCAAAATCAACACATTTTCTGTTACTTTTAAGCCTAAGTGTCCTTGGTCATGATTGAACAAATTCAATCTTGCACTGAATTAAAAAAGAAATTGTTTCTTTTATGCTTGAATTCAATTTAAATATCAAATAGATGTTTATTGAAAATAATGTGACATCATCCTCATCTTTATGTTATCAAACAATTGCACCAGGCTTAGCAATATTGAGTATTTTTTAAAACACACATGGTATCCAACATCAAAAGCAGTGAAATTATAATAAGATAAACTGATTGAAAAATACTATCATAATTATAATAAGACAGCTACTTAAAAAAATGATGACATGTATTTGAATTGCTCATCATGAACATGTTTTCCCTTTGTCACAATCTTTTGAAACTTATCTAAATAGATTTAGTTTCACTTACAGAGACTTTCAACAATTAATTTTGTCTAGATTGTTTTTCCATATTGTTCTGCTGTAAATTTCGTGTATGTGTTGCTTAACCCTTTCCCTCATATATACGCTTTCTGATGCCTCTGCAGCAGACGACTTTTTGATAAAAAAAAATGGCAAAAGAAGAAATTGCTCTAGAGTTTTCGGAGTTTTCGGAGGTTCTTTTACATAGCTGTGGTCTTGTGCTGACCTCCATGCATCAGTACTGACATGGAACTCAGGTATCCTGTCTCTTCTTTTGTCATACGAGTGATCCATCTGATAAAATGATTTTTTATAAATATATTCTACATCTTCCAATTCATTGAATAGCATAAGCATTTCTACAATTGCATTTTAAATATCAATATGCATATCGATATTAGTCAAATTTGGCACCAGAAAGACGACAAAACATAAATCAAAAATATTTAATTGCTATCTGGGCAACTACAGATTAATTTCTCGTTGTTTAAGACATTTACAAAATTTTAGCTAAGGAACATCACAAACTATTAGTAATTTCATCACAAAGATGAAATGTCAAAGTAAACAACACAGGACATTTATGTAAACTTTTGTGTATAAAGTATCCGAAATCCATCTGTCCGAACACCACTCGTTTTCTAGTTTGTCAAAAACAAACGTCACATCTTCTTACAAACAGCAATCATCACCCGTAAATATCCATTATAAGTGTATTTTATTAATTTTTAAAGGAATAAAACGATTTTATCCAGATGATGAACTTATTAAAATAATTACATTCAAATTGTACATCGGTGGTATATCATCGCAGGCCACCATTTATTCGGTTGTGCCAGACTTACTATCATAATAAGTCGGGAACCATACTACTATCCCTCAAACTGGTCTATGGGTATAATTGTCCCAGAACCCAAAATGGGAAATGAATCGGATGTTAACAATTACTGAGGGATTACACTTCCTAGTGTTTTTTCAAAAATCCTATCAATTATGTTAGAATAACGTCTTAGAGATTGGGCAGTTATTAATAATGTTATGACTGAGTACTGGTTTGGTTTTTGAAGCGGTAGAGGGACGACAGATTCTTTTTATTAAGTTCCATTATTCAGACTGTTCTAAATGTTGAAAAGAAAAACTTGATCGTCCTTTTGTCGATTTTCGTAAATCATTCGATAACGTTTATAGTAATGGTCTTTGGTTTAAATTATTACACCTGGGAACTGGCAAAATTATTAATATGTTAAAAGGTATAAATACCAATGTCGGCCTGTCTAAGATCAGATAACACATTGAGTGACTGTTTCGAATGGTTAAGCGGGGTCAAACAAGGCTCACCTTTGTTGTTCATTCTTTCATCAATGATTAAACAATTAATGAAAACTGATAGAATTAGTATATTACGAAAATGTTTTGTAAATTTATATATTTATATATATAAATATATATATATATACATATGACTGATACAAAACGTGATTCTAAAAAGGAGCCATAGACGGATATATATCCGAATAAGGTGCCTTTCATTTTTGTAATTCACATATAACTAATCTAAGTTTTATCAAACTAACTACACATTTCTCAAATGTTATGACATTTATTTAAACTATACTATATGTATTACCTTACAACTGTTAATTGTGTTGCAATAACATGTAAAATGTAATATGCAAATAAAGAATTTGAATTGAATTGAATTGTTATTACGAAAATATGTTCTTGATTATATTAATTTCTAAATGTCTCTAGGAAGAACTGTCACTTGCAGTTCAATGTCAATACTCTAGGTTGCATATATCTCGTATCAATTATCATGGATAATTGTTTTACCCTACTGGGTTAAATGACCCTTAAATTATATAAGTTACAAGAGTCAAGATAATATGTCTCTACTATTTGGCCAGGTATGAAATAACATTTAAAAAATATGCTTCGAAATCGTGAGATAAATAAGCTTAAGCACTAATAAAGTTAAAAAATATAAGTATTTGAATTATTTAAGTAACACAATTAAAACGTAGTGACAATGCTGTTAAAAATGCGTAATAATTGTATACAAAACAAACATTCGAAAATACAACATTGAAACCGAGAAACTTCAATCGCTTTTTATTCATCTCTATGAGTTTGAGTAATGTACTGATACTGCTGAATTCATCTAAACATTTTTGGAATTTGCTCAGAATAACAGTTTCTAAACTAAAGAAAACATTCACCAGTAGAACCGTCCAGGCTCTTCTTTTTATGGTATTAGGTTCGGTGAACAAGATTGCTGTATACGATGGTAGATCAATGTATTTCCGGATACACTGATTTCCGGATACACTGAGAAGACAGACCGAGACTTGATACGGATCTCTTCTTATCGAGTTCTGGTTTTTCATAATTGTTAATGAAACCCAAAACGTAAATGGTTACGCGTGCAAAATGCCTTACTCAAAAAGAAGATGTAAAGGTCAGTTACTAGCCCGTCAAATCTAACATTTGATCCGACGGTTGACAAAACATCAATAAGACAAACGTCACTTGGCTTCCACCAATGTGCTAACAGTATATGAGGGAAAATAGCCAGTTGCTTGGAAAAGCTGTTCTGTGGAATACTGATCTGAGAAAGCCAGGAAATACATTGGGACGTGAACTGACTTAAACATTGTTGAAAACTGCTTAAAACCAATCAATCAATCGTGTGCCTCTTTTTTTTTTAATTGGTCAATTAAAATTATGTAAGGAAAGGCTCAGTTTCGATTTATATTGGGAAATAGATATACTACCTACACATAACACAACGACTGGACAACTGCAGTCGTTAATAGGTACAATGATTGAACGTCCGAAGACTTCTATAATGCCTGTACAGCTACATGACGAACGGGGAAGAACCAGATCTGACTGCAAAGAACCTCAAACGGTCAGTTTTTGTGTGACGTAACCCAATAGTTTACGTGTCAAGATTAAAAGTTCAGCGATTCATTACGAAATTTTAAAAGATCAACAATATACCAACATGTATGTTCTAATGCAGCTTTCCAAATTGTGTATTCAGACGTCTACGGTCAATTATTTTTTTCAAAATTTAATTTTTATATATAATCATTCTAGCATGTTCTATGATTGACATATTAGTGTAAGAAATTCAACATGACGATTTCAGATTTACCTAAAACTGTAGTCATTAGTCCTAAGCGATCTGTTAAGTCAAACATATGCCGATTGTTTGGTGTGTTACGCCACCTTCAACAATTATTTGTGTTATATTACGACGTTTCCTGGGTAAGTTACCAGTACTACTTGTCAATTAATCCTGATACCAGTCAGTCAGTCGTAATACTAACCCCGCAAACCTGAGCGCCAAGAAGGGCATCCATTCACGTCTGTATGTTGACGGTATTTGAACAGTTACTTTGAATATCTACTGTAAAGTAAACTACAGAAGAATGACTTGTTTAATCACGATTCTTTAGAAGCGGAGCACATACAGGGACAGTTGATAGATGCTTTTTCCCGTTTTAACCATGACTCTCTTAGATTAGGCAGTCGAAACAAATACCATAACATAATTATATAACAACACCATATACATTTTAGGCTAGGGGAACTAAGTCCAACCGTTTAGTTTTGCTGTTCTGCATTGTACATGTTAATCATCAACAAAACATAAATGTTTTCCTGCATACATACAATTCTCAAATTCTAAAGCCTAATGCTCCGAATATATTTAATAGCTACTATCAAATCCTAGTGGGAATAGAAGGGTTGTTGAAAGACGAACGTGAAATCTGTAACTGCGAGCGGGCCACCCAGCCCTAACCTGTCGTCTTTTTTATTGAACATGGGGGAGGTGAGGAAAGATCCATGCTCTGGTCAGTTTTAGGCGTCTCCTCCACCCTCTGACATTATTCAATTCGTCTCTCTTAAAACACATCATAATGTAATTAAAACGTTATTATAACAAATCGGATTTCCAGAAGTATCTGATTAGAAGAACTTGATCCATAATTTAATTCGCTTTTATAATGAATTAGCTAAGTACTATACATGTTCGAAATTTATATATTAAACAATCCTGAATCGATTAATAGTCATTGAATTTGGATCAGATCTCGACTCCTAGCCTTGCTTTCCTTTGAACGAATTGCACAAAACGAATATGTCTGAACTCATAATTCTCAATCTGCATTAAGATCTGATAACGGTCTGAACAGTTGGACGTTTACTCCTCGAATGACCATCAACCGCATGTACAGTACACAAAACCTCCTTCGCACGAGTTTACTTTTCCCGCCAACATACAATACAATAGACTAAACACAAACCTCCTGATATGGTCCTTCCCCACTTTACATATGTGTATACACTACCGTCGATAAATACATTTATGTTCTAATTCAATGTTTTCAAACGAACATAAATCATACTTACGTTAAACACATAATTACATAACAACACCATACATATTTTAGGCTAGGGGAACTAAGTGCAATCTCGAAGAAATAACAAATTTAAGTAACCTAAATGCATTTTCAAGTTATTGGAGGAAGTATGGCAATGGAAACAATCAAATATGACTCCGAGTACATGTTGTCAAGAGTTTACTTCCTTTGATAAAACAAGTGAATAAAGAATTAGCTATAAATATTATATTTATTATTTTTTACAAAATGATAAAGGACTAAACAAAAAGGAACGCTCGCTGCATTCCTGCATTTCCTCATAATTTAAGAGGGTTTGTACTTGTTTATTTGGTATAAAATTATTCCTTTGTGTTTGAAATTTATAAAGGTTTGATCTTTTTGGCAGATTACTTTGTGAATCTGGATCGGCATTGTTTATCATGTGTTTTTGCGAATTTCAAACTAGGGACAGAGCTAGTTCATTACGTTTATTAAAGTTAAAATAAAACCTTTAATGATTAATCACGTCTTTGAACATTTTCACATGTTTCTAAAAACTTGTTTCTAGCAGAAGATCAATATGCATTATAATTTGATCCCGTTTAAACTTAAAGAAGGCACATAATACTGTTTTTACCTGGTTTCTTATCATATTTGTCTTTCAGGAAGATGACCTAAAAGAGCTTGGCCTAAGGTTGTAACAATGAAGGTTACCTGTAAGAAGTCAATTCCACCCTGAAGAGAACAACATACGTCACTTTTGACAACTGCACATTGGAGGTAGTATGATCATAGAGATCTACAGCTTTTAACTTTTTTCCACAAACAGACATTTTCTGCCACTTTTGCAGCAGACATCTTTAGAAAATATTGTGCCTTAAGGAGAAATGTTCTCATTTTTCCACTATATTTTCAACTTTTTCAGTAATTATACCTTCATTTATAGATATATTCAATCTTTTTGCCTAAATGTTTTCAAAGTCATTTGCTGCAGTTTTGTTGTATGTGTATGTTTGTACTAACTTAACATACTTGGTTCAGACTGCGATGGAGTAAATTCAGAATTCTATATAAGGGGCATTTTTCACATTATAAACTCCTTATTTGTCACTCAAACCCTATGTTATAGGTACTCAAAATAATTGTCCCAGCGAGATGATTTATTTGAATAGGATTTGATTTAGTAATACGAGAGATTGTGTGCGGAAAAGACCAGTTTACTCCACCACTTCTAGTCCTCTGTAAATGTCTTCATATTGAAACTGGACTATCTCTGTCAGTCGAGAAACATATATATGTTTGGGTTCACAACAACGTTGTCATTTTTGTTGGATTTGGAAAATTTGATTTTTTTTGTTCTGCTGCTCATTCATTTATCACTGCTGGGTCATGTAAGAATGCTGCTGGTTTGACGCAGAGTAAATTGTATAAGCTAAAGTACTGCTTAGCAAAGGTTCAACATTAAAAACCATTCATGGAAAAAGGTACAAGTTGACATTTCTGAACAGTGTTGGTCAAGAACAGCCTTTTCAGTGTCTACACACATTGACAAAGTATTATAATAACCTTATGTAATTAATATGTACATTGCATAGATCAGACTGCAAATGCACATGTATGCCAATCTGGATCTAGTGTTCACAAAGACCACCTCGGTGGTGTATTGGTAGAGTGTCCACCTCTGTTGCGTGAGGTTGCTGGTTCGATACCTGGCCGGATCATACCAAAGACTTTAAACATCAGATTGATGGCTGCCCTCCTTCGCTTCGGATTGTGAGGTTAACATTACCACTGACTGGCAGGTGTCAGAATAAATTGATCAGTGGTACTGGTAACCTACCCAGAAAACGCTGTGATACAACGAAAAAGTGTTTAAAGCAGTTTTACACACCAAACAATCAACTGTTTACAAAAGTCACCAGGTACCTTTTCCCAAGAATTGGCTCATTCAATGTCTTCTATGTATTGTTTGTTGGAAATCTCCAGATATGGGTAACACTAATTTAATTTTATTTACAGAAGCATGGTGCCCCTTTAGAGAAAAAAGTTAGAAGTTGAAGTTGTAGGGTAAGAGGTGCAATCTTAATGAGCAACTACTCACTGCACTCGCTGATCATGCAGTAGGCTGTTTCCACATATGGTGAAGTTAAAGATGACGAAATGGCTACAGATAAAGGTGCAGCGACGATTAACTATCTTCCTGATCATTACACACTACAAAAACACATTGTGGCCAGACTGATTCAGAAAAGGGGCAACATGACAAAACTTTATGATACTACTTTTATGAAAGAACTTGTCTGCCTCAAATATAATTTAGCTAAAATGCTCCATTTCATATAACTTTTTGAAGGTATATTGATTAGTTTAAATGAACGTTTCACTCCAAATTACATCTCCTTAATAAGTGTACAGATATCAACAAACCTTCATATGAATGTTCTTTGGTGTTTCCTTTTTCAAAATTATTCAAATATTTTATATTCTGTAAATTATATAAAGAACTTAGGTTGCTGCAACATCAGAAAGTGAATGGGGGATGTCCAAACATAGTTGCTACTATGCTATTACTCAGGTGATCTATTTAGAGTCATCATGACCCTCTTGTCTTCTTATTTGAGTTGAACAATAGTCCCAGTGTGAGCGATACAGACTTATCTTCTCTTGATTTACAAAAGTTATCAAACTAGTTTATTACATCAGCAAAAACAGACTGGCAATTCTGCTTTGAAATGTTAGCTCAGTATTTCATTATGCAATGAAATCCAAGAACCAGTGTCTGTCTACATTGCATTTTCAAGTTTATACATGGGTTATATTGGAATAGGTTCTGCTGTGGTTGCCTTTGTTATTAAATATCCTACGCTAACTATAGAAGGATTTTGATAAAAAAAATAACCAATGAAATACTTACAACACTTACAATTTGGAAAATTTAAAGAACGTGCTTATGGAGAAAATGGTCAAGTTTTGCATGAGCCAATGCATACTATTACTTCTAAGTAATAACTTTGAGAGATGTCAATTTGAAGATCATACTTACCTGAAGTTTTATCCATAAAATCTGTAGGATACAAGTCGCATTTGTTAACTCAAGCTTTTATGAAATATGCTATTATATATTTGATAATATCAGTTGATTTTGGTAGTAAAGTATCATGTTCAGGGGAGCAGTGTTTAATTATGAAATTCCCTCATTTGTAGTGGAAAACATTTTTACTGCATGCTGTTGTATTGAATTGCATTTTTAACATATATATATAAATTATGTTGAACCAACTTTTCTTGCACTGTTTTTGCTTTTCATATATGTAAACAGAATCAATTAATACTGATAATTAATGCTTTCAATATAGAACAATACAATGAATTACTTGTTAGCAATTAGTATACTGGATGTTGCACATGTTGATATCAGTTTAGCCTTATTGGTCAAAGGCCAGAATTTCCTGTATTTGTATTCATGTATTATCAACATAGATCACTTATAGATCAATCTGCCTAAAGCCGATTTGTTCAATACGAATTTTACATGATATCTTTTTGTCACATCTTTTATTAAGTTGAAACAAACACTAATGCTTTCTTATCACTAGAACCACTATATTTCAATTGAAGCCATGTATTCTGTAACATTTCAATTGGAAGACAAGGGTGCAATGGTGGATGGTCGGCCAAAGGTCCCGGGTTCGAGTCCTGTGATGAGCGAGTTCTGCCATAGGGTTTTTTCAACACCAACAGCGTGAGTACTGGTTTAGTCTACAGCAAGCAGACATCAAGCGTGAGTAAGATAAGCTGAAAGTTTGTTTCGCAATCTATGTAAAATAAATACGTTTAAACCTAAACAAAATATCACCTTGTATTTTGCCACAACACCTATAGTTGCTAGCTCAGTCAGTAGTTACTCGGGATGTAAATCCAGGGGGTTTGAGGTCGAATCCCAGCGTGGCAAACATTCTTTCGAACAATTGACAAAGTCAATGCGACACCGCATCATTTGTCTTCCACAAATGGAATAACGGTCTGTGTTGAAAAGCAGTCATTTGCTTGGAATAACGTGTGATTAAGCCGGGAAACATGGGTAGATGAATATGAAGCTGTAAATTGACTAAAATATTGTTGAAAAGAGCGTTTAACCCAAATCAATCAAACCTATATCTGTACATCTCCTTTGCACCGCCCATATTAGTACTTTCAGTGCTTTGCTTATATATCCATCTAAACTATATCAAGATTGATGTTTAGATTGGTGGCGTCTTTAAATAACTGAATGATTGGCCTGCATATTCAAGTACTAATCGCCGACGTGGCTAGTTATTGATGTAGAACAAGGTTGGCCTGCATATAAAACAATTCAATTTTGTGATTCTTACCATTACATAATCTTCTTTTGTCAGTCGATTCATCTAACAGAACAGCAGATGGACATGTTTCATCTGTTCACCTTTTTAGCAAGGGGCTCTTTAGAGCCAATTGCTATAGTAGGCGAATTCCGAAAGACACTCACCGAAAAGTAGGCTGGAATCAGTCCCTATGGTTTAAGTCTTATTATAACATCGGCAATGAATTACTTCAAATATCTCTTTCTACAGTAGCTCTCCATTACTGAACACCATTTCGGGTTCAGAGAAATGTCCTGCTTATCATAGATTGTATTATAGGCAGTCCCGTTAGAGTCAAAGTCCTGTATGCATGTAACGCGTTTCCTAGTTAAGTAGTAAAATGAATCCACCAATGTGAACAATTGGCATTTTTGAACAGTGTAGGTTCAGATCAGCATGTCAATGTGCATTGTCATATCAAATTCTACACAAGTCGACAGAAGATTATAACAAGCCGATGTAAGTAACATTATGTTAACAGTGTATAATTTGGTCAGACCGTGCGAGTGCATATGCTGGTCTGCATCTAAACTGCTCCGGTCGACAACTTGTATCTATTATTACAGTACTCAATAATGATATACCAAAACTACATATGAACCTCCACGTAGGATGATAGGTGTTGGTACTTTTGCGATCAGTGTCAATGATGGTACTGAATGTCTGCCCGTCTGCTGTCTTTCAGTAAACCGAGCACCGGTAGCTCAGACGGCAGCGACGCGGGCTGTCAATTCAGGGGTTGTGAGTTCGAACCCCAGCTCGGCCATCATTCTTTCCGACATTTGGCAAGAGTCACTGTGTGTAGTATGAACTGGCCGCCGTGATACGACTAAAGTATTGTTGAAAAACGGCGTTAAACCAATCAATCAGTCTTTCAAAATATAAAGTGTTCGACCAGTAAACGTGCTAAGGAATTGGACTAGGTCTTCAACAGGGAAGACACTACTCTAAATTAAACCATTTTTCTTTTTTATACAAAACAGTATTTCGATGGTTGCATGCAAAGCGTTTGTAACTACATCTTGAACAAGATGTAGTTACAACCGTTTTTCATGAATCCCTCGATATGATATCACAAGTAAGGTTTTTTCCACTCATTAAACTTTTGACCAGGAAGTCTTTTTGAGGTTTACAGATATAACCACCACCGTAAAACCCTTTAGTTCGTGCCATTCGCTTTTAAGTCAACTGGGGTTGATACTGAGTCAGAGCACCGGTCTCACTATCCATAGGTTCTGGGTTCGAATTTCGTGCAAGCGGATTCGCCATTTGGTATTCTCCAACACAGTCGTCGAGGATGAATAACAATTTGAATTTACCTCATGAATCAAATCTGCTGCAGACGACTTTGAAAACACATTGGCCGAACTATTATGGAAAATTATATGGTAAACCTCTGTGCATGGCAGTATAATTATTAAATAGTGTTGAAAACATTGTGCTTTAAGTAGAAGTTATTCATTATTAGCTATGTTTCAAAATGTCGTCTGCTGTAATAACGTCAAAAGCGTCACCAAGCAGGTAAATGGGGTTGAAATCACCACCTGAGGACACAGACGACAAACGGAGTCTTTATCACAAGGTCAATCATGTCTGTAGTCTAATCCAATACAAATTGGAAATATTGAAATATGAGCCGTCCAGGGATAAAACCAACAGTATGGACTCTGCGTAAAGTATCGACCCGGATCAACATAAGCATGCCATGCAAGCTACCCGAATAGATACTTTTCGCTTCCTGTGGATTTTCTGTTTTAGGAAACATTACCCACTACCTCTATCCCCTTGAGACGTAATGCGCGGACTGCGCAGGCTGATCTGGTCAATACATTACGCAGATGCCGTAATGTTGGTTTTCTCGCGGGACGGCTCATATCATTTTCACAGGAATGCGTTAATAAGAAGTTTGTTTCGTTTTATCCTTTACAACAGGCAGACGCATTTTGGACGCATCTGTAACAGACATTTGAAAAGATCACGGAAAAATGAGAAATTGCTCGAGATGAGCAATTTCTGCTTTTGCCACTACGTTTTCAATTCTTTTGAAGGGTCATTCTTCCATATTTGCCATGTTTTGTCGTATGAGTTCAAAGTCGTCTTCTGCAAGTGTGTTCTATATGGTAAAGGGTTATAGCGTGATACGCATTTCCAGCTTTCTCATTAAACTCAGGTGTAAAAAGGGTGGCGACGTACACAATATACTTAACCCTTTCCCACATACAACATATCTGGTAGCAGACGACTTTGTAAACATTTTGGCAAAAACGTGAAAAATCTCCATAAGAAAGGGTTTTATTATTGAATAGAGTTAAAAACATTGTGGCAAAAGGAGAAATTGCTCATTATAGGCAATTTCTCCTTTTGCCTTAATGTTTGCAAAAGGCGTCTGCTGCAAAGGGGTCATAATCGTCTGTTTGTGGGAAAGGGTTAAGGCATAGTAAAGGCGATGGAAAAGGGGAACTCATTCGCAATGGGTAATTTTCCAGAATACCCTAACACCCATACTAAAATATAAACTACACAATGGACAATTTTATAATCAGTGTGACTTAATGAAACTTGCATTCTCAGATTAAATATCTTCTTTTTCAATTAGCCCTTTTCCTCAGACTTGTTTCCATTGTAGATGACCATACAATTGCCATATCATGGTTAAGATGTTGTTTGTATGTGAACGTGACAAACAAGACAAATACTTTTTGATAACATTGCTGCAAAAGAAGAAATTGCTCATCATAAGCGATAACTTCTTTTCCCACAATTATTTCCACTTTCGTTTATAAAGATATTCAATTGTTTTTGCAGATGTTAATTCTTAAAGTAGTATACTACATAGTCGTATGTGGGAAAGGGTAAACTATAACTTCCTGATATCCAATCGCGATGAATGTTATTCGAGCGCACCTGCATATCGCGATGTCAGCAGTGGTTCAGTGAGATTAGCCCTTTCCCACATACACAAACAAACACACCTTAAGCAGTTGACTGAGAAGAACTATAGAAAATATATTTAACTCTTTCCAAAATACAACAAATCTACTGCAAATGATCAAATCTAGGCAACACTATGAACATTCTATGTAACTGAAATTATAATTATTGAAACCATTGTGGCAAAGAATTATTTAAAAGTGTTGATTATTTTAGCAAAATTATAAATTGCTCATCATGAGCCATATCTCCTTTTGCCACAAACTTTTCAATCGTCTTATGCTGCAAATGCGTCTAAATGTTTCTCCATTATTATTGATTTAAGTTTAAGACATTGTAGCTAGAGAAGTAATTGTTCATTATTTCACCATTTGCAACATTTTGTCTCCCCACTGTCCTAACAATCAACACTATTTAGTATTTACTCATCCCCTAATGCTGAAGGTGTTTGGCAGTAAAGACTGTTGCAGCAGTCATCTTTTGAAAACATTGTGGCAAAACGAGAAATTCATCAAAGCGAAAATCCTTTCATTTTTCTACTCAAAATCAAAGTTGCATGGGTCCAATTCCACCAACCTCTAATATCATTGTAAAATGTACACTGAGTTAAACAACGTCTTTCATATTCAATTTGTTGTTGATTACAAAATGTACAAAGTCTTTGCTCCGGGGGCTCGCCTACGTAGCGTCCTGTTTCCACTCTTATCGTTAAAATACCTCATCTAAACTGAGCTAACAATGAACGTTCCCGTTTGTTCAAGTATAAAAGTACATACTTTTCAGTTTCAAAGGTGTCTTTAAAAGTGATGCATGTTCTTAATTTAGGTACCTTTGTTGCGTCTGCCTTTGTAACACAATGAGGGTAGAGGTATAGAGGTATACATATGAGATATTATATCCATGAGGGTATAACTATATACGGGATATCAAGTGTATACGACGCCAGCCCTGTAGTATATAAAGGTATGTGTTTGTGGAAGCGGGGGAGAGATTTGCAGAGATAGGGGGGAGAGGTATAGGCTCTCTGGGGAGAGTCAGAGAATGATAGTTAGGCCTTAGAGAGAGAGAGAGAGAGAGAGTCATGAGACTCTAGTTTACCTATTTAAATAAATAAATGTATCACTATACAATCTCGTTTATTTTACCTGTGTTTTCCTCGTGGACAATTTGATCTAGCTGGCCAGAGTGCTACACCTTCCAGATATTAGAATAGTAGTTAGCTATATTAGTCTTAACTGTATTAATAGGTAAGTCACTACACCAACAAGAGGGCCAAGATGGCCCTAAATCGATCACCTAATTGATAGTAAATTAGTAGCAAATATTTAACTGCAAATATCTGGGAAAATTTGATCAAGGATACTTTAATAAGAATGGAATTATAAAGTTTTTGTCATTTTGCACCTTTCCTGATGCCGCCTTGCTGCCCTGATTTTCAACGAAATCAATATGGCTTCAACAGTTTATTTAGAGTGTCACTTAAGGAACATTTCTACCAAACTATCTTGCAATCACACAAGCAGATTATGGAGGAAAAGGATTTTAAAATTTGGGTATTTTTCTCACTTTCTGATGCCGCAGCAACCAAAGTTCTCAATGGAATTTAAATCTTTGAACAATTTTGAAAGAGGACCACCAAAGGAACATTCCTGTGATGTTTTGTGGAAATTGGTCTATTGGAACGCCTGACTGCCATGTTTTTCGACCAATCAGTATGGCTTGAACAATTTGTATAGAGGGTCACCCAAGGAACATTTCTACCAAATTATATTTGAATCTGACAGGCAGATTCGGAGAAGTTTTTTAAAGTTTGGACATTTTGTCCCCTTTCTAATGCCGCAGCAACCAAAGTTCTCAATGGAATTTAAATCTTTGAACAAATTTGAAAGAGGACCACCAAAGGAACATTCCTGTGATGTTTTGTGGAAATTGGTCTATTTGAATGGTAAGAGTTGGTTGTCATTTGTAGCTAAAAGTTCAATTTACCCCTTTTGTGATGACGCCTGTTTTCTATGACTGTGTAACCAATCAAAACGGCTTTAACAAATTAAATAGAGGATCATTAAAGTAAGATTCATATTATATTTTCTTAAAATCAGACAAACACTTTCATAAAAATGGAATTTTCAAATTTTGTCATTTTGCCCCTTTTCTGATGCCGCCTGACTGCCATATTTTTAGACCAATCTGTATGGCTTGAACAATTTTTATAGAGGGTCACCCAAGGAACATTTCTACCAAATTATATTTGAATCTGACAGGCAGATTCGGAGGAGAAGATTTTTAAAGTTTGGACATTTTGTCCCCTTTCTGATGCCGCAGCAACCAAAGTTCTCAATGGAATTTAAATTTTTGAACAAATTTGAAAGAGGACCACCAAAGGAACATTCATGTGATGTTTTGTGGAAATTGGTCTATTGGAATGTTAGTAGGAGTTGGTTGTCATTTGTAGCTAAAAGTTCAATTTACCCCTTTTGTGATGACGCCTGGTTGCTATAATTGTGTAACCAATCAAAACGGCTTAAACAAATTAAATAGAGGATCATTAAAGTAAGATTCGTATTATATTTTCGTAAAATCAGAGAAACACTTTCATAAAAATGGAATTTTCAAATCTTGCCATTTTGCCCCTTTTCTGATGCCACCTGACTGCCATGTTTTTCGACCAATCAGTATGGCTTGGACAATTTTTATAGAGGGTCACCCAAGGAACATTTCTACCAAATTATATTTGAATCTGACAGGCAGATTCGGAGGAGAAGATTTTTAAAGTTTGGACATTTTGTCCCCTTTCTGATGCCGCAGCAACCAAAGTGCTCAATGGAATTTAAATCTTTGAACAAATTTGAAAGAGGATCACCAAAGGAACATTCCTGTGATGTTTTGTGGAAATTGGTCTATTGGAATGGTAGGAGTTGGTTGTCATTTGTAGCTAAAAGTTAAATTTACCCCTTTTGTGATGACGCCTGGTTGCTATAATTGTGTAACCAATCAAAACGGCTTAAACAAATTAAATAGAGGATCATTAAAGTAAGATTCGTGATATATTTTCTTAAAATCAGACACTTTCATAAATATGGAATTTTCAAATCTTGCCATTTTGCCCCTTTTCTGATGCCGCCTGACTGCCATGTTTTTCGACCAATCAGTATGGCTTGAACAATTTTTATAGAAGGTCACCCAAGGAACATTTCTACCAAATTATATTTGAATCTGACAGGCAGATTCGGAGGAGAAGATTTTTAAAGTTTGGACATTTTGTCCCCTTTCTGATGCCGCAGCAACCAAAGTTCTCAATGGAATTTAAATCTTTGAACAATTTTGAAAGAGGACCACCAAAGGAACATTCCTGGGATGTTTGGTGGAAATTGTTCTTGCGGTTCAGGAGGAGATGATGTTTAAAGCTAAAAGTTAACGCCGGACGGACGACGGACAAAAAGTGATCAGAATAGCTCACCTTGAGCCTTCGGCTCTAGGTGATCTAATTATTGGGACACTTCTGTGTACGCCAAAGAAGTACCGTAAAGCACGATACTACAAGTTATCGATTGTCTGGTAATGTTTGTACCCCCATACAGACGCACAATAATCTAAAATCGGTACAACACAAGATTCAAATAGCTTTTGATAAGGTTTAAATCCAAAGTATTTATAGTTGTGTATTTTGGATATGATTTTACCCAAAGCACGACCTGCGCCTTTTGCTAGGGCGTCACAGTCAAACGAAAAAAAATTTTCATCATGAAAAATAACACCAAGATACTTATATCTGTCAACCGTTTTTAGAAGATTATCACCAATCCTAAATCCTTGATTTCATTGAACAGCTCGAGTTTTCCTGAAATGCATACACTTACTTTTGTCTGTGTTTATAAGTACTCGCCATTTCTTACACCAACTGTGAAGCGTATCTAGCATAGATTGTAATTTTTCCTCAGAATCGGCTATTAGACAAATATCATCCGCATATAGGACTATAGATAATTTATTGTTGCCAATATCTATGCGAAGGTCAAGGTCATTTATTTCTTTCACAAGGTCATTCGCAAAGATCGAGAACAATGTTGGCGACAAGTTATCTTCCTGCTTCACGCAAGTATTACATGGGAACCACTCAGTTAGTTTATTATTTATGCGAACACACAACAAAGATTGAGAGTAAATACTTCTTTTCGAGTTGTACATTTTACTGTCATTATTATTAAGCAATAGTTTGTAAAGCATCATGTCTCTGTCTATGAAATTAAAACATTTCCGCAGGTCAATAAAAGCTGTAAGAACGGAGTCAGTATTTCGTATTAAACTATTGAGTGTAAACATGTGATAGTCACATGACCTGTTACTTCTAAAGCCATTTTGTTCGTCCGCAAGTATATTATTTCGCTCTAAGTAGTCATGGAGAAAATCCATCATTTGTCCAATTTTAAAGGATTGTACCACGGATAAAAGTATACCTATGAACTATAGAGTAAACTTTACAGCTCGTTTTTCTACACATTCTTCAAAAGTCGACTGTATCATGGTTATAGCTTTCTGCAGGATAAGGAAGCTTATAAATTCCCTTTTGTCTCAATGTTTTCAGTTGTATTCAATGATTAACATTTATAGAGGTTAACACATATTTTTCTTTCCCAATGCTTTTGAATACACCTGCTGCAGATTTGGTTTATGTGTAAAATGATTTATGGAGTGACACCAGTAACTTGTGGGGCAATTAACCCTTTCCCTCATACGACAATTATGCAGCAGACGACTTTGAATATATTTTGTCAAAAAAAAGAAAATCTCAATAATTGAATGGATAACCTATGACTAAAAGTGGAAAACATTGTGGCAAAAAGTAAAATTGCTCGTTTTGAGCAATTTCTTCATGTGTCACTATGTTTTCAAAAAGCCGTCTGCTTTCTGACGCCTTTGCAGCAGAAGTCGTTTGCAAACATTGCGGCAAAGAGAGAAATTACTCACAATGAGCAATTTCTCCTTTTGCCACAATGTTTTCAACTCTATTAATAATAAAACCCTTATTTATTGAGATTTTTTACATTTTTGAAACCATGTTTACAAAGTCGTCTGCTGCAGATCTGTTGTATGTGGGAAGGGTTAAGTATATTGTGTACATCGTCATCCCTTTTACACCTGAGTTCAATGAGTCAGCTGGAAATGCGTATCACGCTATAACCCTTTACCATATAGAACAAACTTGCAGAAGACGACTTTGAACTCATACGACAAAACATGGCAAATATGAAAGAATGACCCTTCAGAAGAATTGATAACATAGTGGCAAAAGCAGAAATTGCTCATCTCAAGCAATTTCTCATTTTTCCGTGATCTTTTCAAATGTCTGTTACAGATGCATCCAAATGCGTCTGCTTGTTAAAACGAAACAAACTTCTTATTAACGCATTCCGGTGAAAATGATATGAGCCGTCCCGCGAGAAAACAAACATTACGGCCTCGGCGTAATGTATCGATCAAGATCAGCCTGCGCAGTCCGCGCATTACGTCTCACAGGAAATGAAGTGTCTATCCGGGTAGCTTGCGCGGCATGTTTATTCTGATCCGGGTCGATACTTTATGCAGAGTCCACACTGTTGGTTTTATCGCGGGACGGCTCATATTTCAATATTTCCAATTTGTATTGAATTAGACTACAGACATAATTGACATTGTGATAATGACTCAGTTTGTCGTCTGTGTCCTCAGGCGGTTATTTTAACCCTATTTACCTGCTTGGTGACGCTTTTGACGTTATTACAGCAGACGACATTTTAAAACATAGCTAATAATGAATAACTTCTCCTTAAAGCACAATGTTTTCAACACTATTTAATAATTATACTTCCATGCACAGAGGTTTACCATGTAATTTTCCATAATAATTCAGCCAAGGTGTTTTCAAAGTCGTCTGCAGCAGATTTGATTCATGAGGTAAATTCAAATAGTCATTCATCCTCGACGACTGTGTTGGAGAATACCAAATGGCGAATCCGCTTTCACGAAATTCGAACCCAGAGCCTTTGAATACTGAGACCGGAGCTCTGATTCAGTATTAACCCCGGTTGACTTAAAACCGAAGGGCACGAACTAAAGGGTTTTACGGTAGTGGGTATATCTGTAATCCTCAAAAAGATTTCCTGGTCAAAAGTTTATTGAGTGGAAAAAAACCTTACTTGTGATCTCATATTGAGGGATTCATGCAAAACGGTTTTCCATGAAACCATCGAAATACTGTTTTGTATAAAAAAGAAAAATGGTTTGATTTAGAGTTGTGAATTTCCAGTTGAAGACCTAGTCAGATTTTACTTATGAAACACCTTAGCACGTTTACTGCCCGAACCGTTTATCATTTGAAATACTGATTGATCGATTGGGGTTTAACGCCGTTTTCAACAATTGTTCAGTCATATCACGGCGGCCAGTTCATCTACTCATATGTTTCCTGGTTTTCTCACACCAGTACTCCACACAACACACTGTCACAGTGACATTTGCGAAACGTCGGAAAGAATGTTGGCCGAGCAGGGGTTCGAACTCACAACCCCTGGATTGACAGCCCGCGTCGCTACTGACTGAGCTACCGGTGCTCGGTTTACTGAAAGACAGCAGACGGACAGACATTCAGTACCATCATTAACACTGATCGCAAAAGTACCAACACCTATCATCCTACGTGGAGGTTCATATTTAGTTTTGGTAAATCATTATAGAGTACTTTGATAATAGATACAAGTTGTCGATGTGAGCAGTTTAGATGCGGACCCGCATATGCACTCGCACGGTCTGACCAAATTATATACTGTTCACATAATGTTACTTACATCGGCTTGTTATAATCTTCTGTCGACTTGTGTAGAATTTGATAAGACAATGCACATTGACAGGCTGATATGAACCTACACTGTTCAAAAATGCCAATACAGAACTTTGACTCTAACTGGTCTGGCTAGTATACAATATAGGATAAGCACGACATTTCTCTGAACCCGAAATGGTGTTCAGTAATGGAGAGCTACTGTAGAAAGAGATATTTGAAGTAATTCATTGCCGATGTTATAATAAGACTTAAACAATAGGGACTGATTCCAGCCTCGATTTCGGTGAGTGTCTTTCAGAATTCGCCTACTATAGCAATTGGCTCTAAAAAGCCCTTTGCTTAAAAGGTGAACAGATGAAACATGTCCATCTGCTGTTCTGTTAGATGTGTCGACGGACAAAAGAAGATTATGTAATGGTAAGAATCACACAATTGAATTGTTTTATATGCAGGCCAACCTTACTAGTCAACGTCGGCGATTAGTACTGAAATATTGACGAAATTGAACATGCAGACCAACCATTCAGTTATTAGAAGTCGCCACCAATCTAAATATCAATCTTGATATAGTTAAGATGGATATATAATCAAAGCACTGAAAGCACAAATATGGGCGGTACAAAGGAGATGTACAGATATAGGTTTGATTGATTTGGGTTAAACGCTCTTTTCAACAATGTTTTATTCAATTCACAGCTTCTTATTCATCTACCCATGTTTCCTGGCTTAATCACACGGTATTCAAAGCAAATGGCTGCTTTTCAACATAGACCGTTCCTCCATTGGTGGAAGACAAATGATGCGGTGTCGCATTGACTTTGTCAATTGTTCGAAATAATGTTGGCCACGCTGGGATTCGACCTCAAACCCCCTGGATTTACAGCCCGAGTAACTACTTACTGAGCTAGCAAATAAAGGTGTTGTGGCAAAATACAAGGTGATATTTAGTTTAGGTTTAAACGTATTTATTTTACATCGATTGCGAAACAATAAGAAAGCTTATCTTACTCACGCTCGATGTCTGCTTCCTGTAGACTAAACCAGTACTCACGCAGTTGGTGTTGAAAAAAAATCCCTTCGGCAGAACTTGCTCATCACAGGACTCGAACCCGGGACCTTTGGCCAAACCTCCACCATTGCATCATTGTCTTCCAATTGAAATGTTACAGAATTATTGACAGCTGTAGGGGAGGCATGGTTTCAATTGAAATATAGTGGTTATAGTGATAAGAAAGTATTATTGTTCGTTTCAATTTAATAAATGATGTGACAACAAGAGATGATTTAAAATTCGTATTGAACACATCGGCTTTAGGCAGATTGATCTATAAGTGATCTTTGTTGATAATACATGAATACAAATACAGGCAATTCTGGCCTTTGACCAATAAGGCTAAACTGTGCAACATGTGCAACATCCAGTATACTAATTGCTCTCAAGTAATTCATTGTACTCTTCTATATTGAAAGCATTAATTATCAGTATTGATTAATTCTGTTTACATATATGAAAAGGATAAACAGTGCAAGAAAGTTGGTTCAACATAATTTATATCTATGATAAAATTGCAATTCTATACAGCAGCATGCAGTAAAAATGTTTTCCACTACAAATGTGGTAATTTCATAATTAAATACTTCTCCCCTGAGCATGATACTTTACTACCAAAATCAACTTTTTGAAGTTGATTCATATTATCAAATATATCATAGCATATTTCATAAAAGCTTAAGGTAACAAATGTGACTTCTATCCTACACATTTTAAGGATAACTCTTCAGGTAAGTATGATCTTCAAATTGACATCTCTCCAAATTATTACACAGAAGCAATAGTATGCATTGGCTCAACTTGACCATTTTCTCCATAAGCACGTTCTTTAAATTTTCCAATTTGTAAGTGTTGTAAGTATTTCATTGGTTAGTTTTTTTATCAAAATCCTTCAATATTTAGAGTAGGATATTTAATAACAAAGGCAATCACAGCAGAACCTATTCCTATATAACCCATGTATAAACATGAAAATACAATGTAGACAGACACTGGTTCCTAGATTAAATTGCATAATAAAATACTGAGAAACGGTGTTAGCATTGCATAAAATATATAAGGTACTTCGAAATTGCTAACATTTCAAAGCAGAATTGCCAGTCTGTCTTTGCTGATGTAATAAACTAGTTTGATAACTTTTGTAAATCAAGAGAAGATAAGTCTGTATCGCTCACACTGGAACTATTGTTTAACTCGAATAAGATGCATCATGATGACCCTAAATTGATCACCTGAGTAATAGCATAGTAGCAACTATGTTTGGACATCCCCCATTCAGTTTCTGATGTCGCAGCAACATAAGTTCTTTATATAATTTACAGAATTTAAATCTTTGAAGAATTTTGAATAAAGAAACACCAAAGAACATTCCTATGAAGGTTCGTTGATATCTGTCCACTTATTAAGGATATGTAGTTTGGAGTGAAAAGTTCATTTAAACTAATCAATACACCTTCAAAAAGTTATATAGAAGTGGAACATTTAAGCTAAATTATCTTTGAAGCAGACAAGCTCTTTCATAAAAGTAGTATTATAAAGTTTTGTCTTGTCATGTTGCCCCTTTTCTGAATCCGTCTTGCCACATTTTTTTTTGTAGAGGGAAATCCAATCAACTTTTCTATCAAGCTGGTTAAGGCATCGCCCAACTTCGTAGTGATTTCCCAACAAACAAAGTTCTACATATAATTTATAGCATTTAAATCTTTAAACAATTTGAACTTTGGTTGAAATTGGTTCAGTAGTTTAAAACTGGATGTGGATTAAAGCTAAAAAGGTATCTTTCCATTCAAAGTCTTTGATTGTCAATGCATAGTTGGACAATGATAGTTAACAAACATTAACACTAAAGTAAATTGTTATTGTAGTGCGTAATGATCAGGAAGATGGTTAATTATCGCTGCACCTTTATCTATAACTTCACCATCTGTGGAAAGAGCCTCCTGCAGGATCAGCGAGTGCAGTGAGTAGTTGCTCATTAAGTTTGCAGGTGGTCTTTGTGAACAGTAGATCCAGATTGGCATACATGTGCATTTGCAGTCTGATCAATGCAATGTACATATTAATTACATAAGGTTGTTATAATACTTTGTCAATGTGTGTAGACACTGAAAAGGCCGTTCTTGACCGACACTGTTCAGAAATGTTAACTTGTACCTTTTTTCTATGGATGGCCTTTAATTTTGAATCATTGCTAAACAGTACTTTAGCTTATACAATTTACTCTGCGTCAAACCAGCAGCATTCTTACATGACCCAGCAGTGATACATGAATGAGCAGCAGAACAAACAAACATATATTTTCAAAATCAAACGGAAATGGCAATGTTGTTGTGAACCCAAACAATATATGTTTCTCGACTGACAGAGATAGTCCAGTCCAGTTTCAATATGAAAACATTTACAGAGGACTAGCAGTGGTGGAGTAAACTGGTCTTTTCCCTCTCGTATTACTCAATTAAATCCTATATTGTGTGTACTCATCTCGCTGGGACGATTATGTTGAGTACCTACAACAAAGGATTTGAGTGACAAATAAGGATTTTATAATGTGAAAAATGCCCTTTATATAGAGTTCTGAATTTACTCAACCGCAGTCTAAATCAAGTATTTTAAGTTAGTACAAAAATACACATACAACAAAACTGCAGCAAACGACTTTGAAAAAAAATAATGTATCTATAAATGAAGGTATAGATATTGAAAAAAGTTGAAAATATTGTGGCAAAATGAGAAGATTTCTCCTTAAAGCACTATATTTTCAAAATATGTCTGTACGTGGAAAAGGGTCTAGCTCTTTTAGCTCATCCTCCTGGAAAAAACCAGTGTTATGTGCCTTCTTTAAATTATAAGGCATATTGATCTTCTGCTAGAAACAAGTTTTTAGAAACATGTGAAAATGGTCAAAGACGTGATTAATCATGAAAGGTTTTATTTTAATTTTGATAACAGTAATGAACTAGCTCTGTCCCTAGTTTGAAATTCGCAAAAAACACATGATAAACAATGCCAATCCAGATTCACGAAGTAATCTGCCAAACAAATCAAACCTTTATGAATTTTAAACATAAAGGAATAATTTAATACCAAATAAACAAGTACAAACCCTATTAAATTATAAGAATTAAACCATCTGTATGAAAATATTAAGAGAATGAAAGAACGTTTATCTAAAAGCAAAAGGGTAAAACCCTCAGACACATTCGATATAGTTTATGAACCGCATGAGTGCAATTGACCTATATTTGAAATATTTCAGACGCTTGAAAAACTCTTGTCAAGATACTAAATTTACAGCTGTTGGAGCATACACGGTTCTGTTTATGTTATTCTACATTGGATGCATGTATAAACTTACGATTATTTGGAGTATACAGATTTTCCAGAGGGCTTATCGTTGGGAAAGGTGTCGCGTATTTTGGTCACTTCTCGATGAATCGCTCATTGTATCCTTGCGCTGTTCAGTGGATTAGTGTCAAATAGACGTTTACAGTTGTAACTTCATGTCTTCACACCAAACAGTAACAACCGTTTCGAAATGAGCCATCAAATTATTAGTTAATATTTAATATTAGTTTTAGCTGCTTATTAGCACTGTAATTATACTATATATACAATCGCTTGTGCATATCTGCCCAGTAGAACTATTTCTGCAAATATGTTGTATTGAGATAAGCGTTGAAAACATCGGTACTACTTTTCGAGTGGTAAATTGTTTCAGTTTATATACGATTTTAAGAAATACTTGTCAACTTTGAGGGCAGTTCCCGAGGCAACCGCCATCACAATATGTATGTTTACAATTTCATGTGTTACGTAGTCTACTGGCTGATGTCGGAGCAAGTTCTGGACTTCAAAACGGGTATGTTATTTATCAACGTATTACCCAAGTAAATAAAAGAAAATATCTGCTATAAATAGAAACTGTTGGGGAAAACGGAGCTTTGTTATGGAATGGACACATTCAAAAGCATCAAGGTGAAAGGAGAAATTAAATATATAAGACATCCTCTAAATCACTTGAAATACGTTAGTTAAAGATGTGGAATTATTAAAAAAAGTGGAGAAGTAGACACTCACAGTTCTAAAACAATTTGGAAAACGAAGGACCTTAATATTTCAAGACAAAAACTAGGTCAGCATTTTTTAATATGTATAACTTGTATTTTTCTTTGTTGCCAGTTGCTTGGCGTAACATTCGAGAGGTATTCCCTCACGTGGTGGTGAAGGGCTATGTCTTCAAAAAGAAGAGACAGTGGTGCAGAGGAAGAGCGTCGGCCTCTCGTATCAAAGGTCCCTGATTCGAGTCCCGTGATGAGCGGTTCCTAACTTTGGGATTTTTCCACAAAAATGGCGCGAGTACTGGTTAAGTCTCCAGGAAGCAGACATCGAGCGTGATTGATAAAAGCTGAAAGCTTGCTTCGCAATCGATGTAAAAAAATAATGTTCAAGTTCATCCGTATGCTGCTGTCCCTCCTGTTCCTCCCCGCTGACCACATACTCCCGACCTCTGAGAAGCTAGTGGTATGGACCTCAACGTCTACCACACCAGCTATTAAACACGCATTTGCGCATTGCACTGCGTTGAAAATGTCGTTTTATCGTGAAAAGGGTATGTTATGTAGCCCTTACCAAACCCACCCGCCCTGCATAGAGCGCACCTCAATGAATGAAATTTGACCCCCGTGTGCCCGGACTGAGGATCTGAACCGGACAGCCGAATGCACATACCTGGTGCTAATACATACGCCTTTTGGCTCATTGCAATGTTTTGAAAAGGTCGTTGTATCGTGATAAAAGTTATGTGTTGTAGCCCTTACCAAACCCACCCGCCCTGCATAGAGTGCATCTCAATAGGTCCCCATCTCAATGAATGAAATTTGTCCGCGGTATATCCGCACTGAGGATCTGACCCGGACGGCTGAATGCACATGTCCGGTGCTAATACACACGCCTTCTGACCCATTACAATGCGTTGTTGGAAAGATCGTGAATAAGGCAGGTTTTTAATAGCCGTTACAAAGCATAGAGTACATGTCTATGACTGGAATTTGTCCGCCCTGTGCCAGGGACTGAGGATCTTACCCGGACGACTGAATGCACATGCCCGTTGCTGATACATTCTCCGTTTTGGGCATTGGAATGCGTTGAGAGGGTCGTTATATCGTGAAAATGGCATGTTTTGTAACCCTTACCCTACCCAGCCGCCCTACATAGAGTACATGTATAATGCTATCACAATATGTTTTTGTAGAAATATTCAATTCAATGGCTTAAATACATCTGGAGAAACTTTATTTAACCTTTGTAACGGTCATGTAATTTGATTCATAATAACATGAATTACATGATCATGAAAAGATAACGGATAAGACTGCTTGGTTTTTACTACCACATTGCCTGGGTCCTACATCCTTAAGTGTTCGCTTTTGTATAAAATCTTTAGATCGACGGGTGTTGGTAGCTCACTTGGCAATGTCGGTGTCTATCAATTAAGGCGCCGAGAAAGCGACATAGAGAGATAACGAAAGGGAGAGAGAGAGAGAGAGAGAGGGAGAGAGAGAGAGAGAGAGAGAGAGAGAGAGAGAGAGAGAGAGAGAGAGAGAGCAAGAGACAGACAGACAGAGAGTGAGGAGAGAGAATAAGAAAGAGAGACAGAGACAGACAGATACACACAAAGACAGTTTACGTCAATTTACAAAACAAAAACTGATTGAAATGAATTAGAAAGCAATATTGAGTGTTTACTTCTTCTAAATACCTTAATTTCTCCACTTCCAACAATGTTAGCAACTGCATTAAAATAACTCTTAATTCTTCTCATTAACCTTTCCCAACCTGCAGACTCACATTGACATCTACAGCAGACGGATTCTAAAAACTTTGTGACAAAAGGAGAAATTGCTCATGAAAAGCAATATCTCCCTTTCCTTACTGTTTTCAACACTATATAAACAATATTCGATTATTTATATAGATTTTACATAGTTTTGCTTTGATATTTTCAATATCGTCTGCAGCAGCTTTTATAGTCATGATGTGGGAAATGGTAACAATGGTATGCATATGATTGAGAAATATGGAACGTTTAAATTAATTTCCTGGTGAGGTATAAAATTACTAAAATTAATTTCCGTATATTGTGAAACCCTTTCCCGCATGTAGACACTGTTTGACCCTTCTGCAGTAGTCGACTTTTTTTACTAGATAATTCATATGTCGTCTGCTGCCGTTTTAATGTATGTTGGAAAGTGTTAACAATTCCCGTCTTCTCAATTGTTTGGTGTTCTTACGCCACTTTTAACAATATTCCAGTTATATCACGGCGTTTCCTTGATAAGTTACAAGTACTTCTGGTCCATGTATCCTGACACCAGCGAGTCAGCCGTAATTCTAACATCACTACCTTGAGCACCAAGTAGGGCAGCAATCACTACCATTTTGAAAGGTTTTGGTATGACCCGACCGGGGATCGAACCCACGACCTCCCGCACCCGAGTCGGACGCTCTACCATTACGGCACCGAGGTCGGCTTCTCAATCATTTCCCGCAAACAGACAAATTTGACGCATTTGCAGCAGACGTCATCTGCGAGTATGTGATAAACATACTTCCTCCCTCTTTTCTCTCAAAAGCGTCGGTAAATGAATAGAACTTAACACGATATCATTGGTTTAGTACAAATCCGTCTATCAGACAAAATTCGCACCTGAAGCGAGACGATTTTAAGCTGTTTTTTTGCTATCACGTGATTGAGACACTATGAAAAGGACACATTCAAGGGAGTTCATATTACATTTAAACGGGACCTGGACACTGAAGGATAAACCGCTGTTGAAACGTAAGTGCAGTTTTGACTTTATCATTTAGATGTATTTGAACCGTTCCGCGAGAATTATTTTTAAACTAAGTAAAACATTCTTTATTTGGTTAGAAAACTAAAATATTCGACATGATTTGCCCAGTAGAATGAGAAATAGTAATAGTTGTGTTGTAATGAAATTCATAAAAAAAAAGGACATATGTTCCGGTACACGATCCAAATTTATATAAATATATTCTTATTATGTCAAGAAATGTACATGTGGGACCATTTCAGACATTTCCTTGGCTTATAAAGGGAAGTTCTCCCCCTTGTTATCGACGGTTTTTTGCCTAGGGCTTTAGCCCCTGGTCATAGTAGTAATACCAAAATAATATCAATATAATATTGTTGGAACATCAGTGAAAGACTTAAGACGTGAGCACTCCAATATAAGTTTAACAAATGCTTAGAGAGCAATGCACCGAGAGGTCAAATATGGAAGCTTATTATCATCTTCGCGAAGTGGAATTATAAAGTACGTGGTGAATTACTGCTTTCAATGTGGATGAGTCCAAGAAAATGCTTATGGAGCAAAGGGTTAAATATTTGTCATATGTGTCAAAACAAGGTCACTTGCATAAAGCAGAGTAATGGTACAAAACGGGAAATGCAGAGTTAAGAATGCTCATAATGATATGATCTCTCCATGCACTGTTTTACAGACTGTAAATAATGGCCTAATTCGCCCATAAGAGATAAATTAATGTCACTTAATTCTTTGAATTTGTAGGGGTATGAAAATGCTTGTAGAGCAAAGTGTTGAACTCTTTGCTCCATAAGCATTTTCTTGTACTCGTCCAAATTGAAAGTATTCATTCCCCACTTATAAGTAATGTGGTGTGAATTACGCTCACATGTACGGAAGATTTCAGATTGTTCATTTTGAGCAATCTAAACTCTTCGTACACTGTTTTCAAGTGCCTGCTTTCATTGGCTGCAGGGAAATGCAGTATTATGGAGCAAAGAGTTACTATCATTTTCTCGTAGTAATGCATCCATTTACACTGTGCTGTAAATAGTTGTAAATGAAAGTGTCTGTGTTGTTACATAAGCAAATATAAACATATGTGCAGAGATGATTTGTTCTGTGATATATTAATTGTTGTTGATTGTTGATATCATTAATAATTATGCAGGGGTATTGCTTTATGTTTAGATAATGAAAAAACAAATAGGAATATTTCCTTTTCTTTTGTGGTCACAGTTGCATGTTATGCCCATAACTCTAGTACGTACGATACCCGTGGTGCATTGCTTGTTTATTGTTTATGTATTCACCTTTTCAGATCACCTGGATCAAGGTGATCTATTGGGAACACAATCTGTCATTGTCCAATGTTAACTCTTGGCTTCAAACAACAATGATGTTCCTTGCATGGTTCCCATATAGGTTTTCCAAAATATGTCCATTCAATACAGATCTGCCATGGCAACAAACAGGGAAAGCCTTTGAAATTGTTCTTGTTAGAAACTACTGGCCCAGTTTCCACAGTTTGCTTAATCTGTTGGGATTCATTAAACATGGCTGTCAGGGCTGTTTCCATATATCGCTATTGTTCCTTGGATAGTCCCCTTTCAAATGTATGCCAAGAGTTGGACTGTATTCAATGCATAACTGTGATGCTATGTGAAATACCTCAAAAAAAGAAATGCAAAGTGTCTTTTCGGAAACTGCATGGTAAATTTCGCCGAAATGTTCCTTCTTTGTTCATCTAACAAGTTTGCTTATCCTCCAAAAACAATACTGTGAAGTTGGGGCTGGTTTCTTCCAGTGCTATAGTGCTATAGACAAATCTCCTTGTCTAAACACAGTAACTGCTTAAATGTTTCTTTATTTGACCCTCAGTCGAGCATGTTCTAGCAGTTGGTATTGGAAGGGTGTTCAAGCATGGTTCATTTTGTCTTATTTAATGATTTGTTATGTTTCTTTGCATGTGCTTCTCTTGTATTAATTCGTTCACTATGTGCTGTTAATTGTTATCAATAATTGTTTATATTCAGTATAGCCACGAAAAAACACTGTCTCTTAGTCTTGTCCATGGTTTAAATAATTATTTTCTTTCAAACCTTTTTTTCCCAACGTCATTACCAGTTCAGTTTATTGCATTGGTGCAGAATTTTAATTTTCTATTTAATCATCATGAAACTTTGCATAGTATTTGTTTCTCATGTACTTTGGGCCTCTTTCAAATCCAATTTTCTCAAACTAGGTCATTTGTTAAAGCATTATAATGGTTCATGGGGACTAGATGATCATGGTGCATTTTTTCACACAAATGCTACATAACTATGTGCTCCATAAATACACATTTTCCCAATCCCTTACCAGCATGCTATTAAAAAGTGTCTACTAAAGGTTCAGAATGCTCTTACCTTTCTGAACTCTTACTCCACTCTGTCCGTAAAAGTGGAGCCAATCAATCCATAACTGATACATAATGAATTAATGCTTTCATTGTGTAGGAGTAACACATGCTTATGGAGTGCAGCATATTGCTCTTTGTGAAACTTCTTATTGTTCATGCATTCATCTTGTTATGTTACTAGTTGTAAGTAATAGTGTATGTCTTTTAATGTGTTAATTATGTTAGTTGTTGGATCCAATTGCATACATATTTTCTTGTTTACCCAATACTACGTCAAATTAGACTTATCAGTTTCAACCACATCGGTAGTCATCCTTAAGCAAGAAATTATATATTCAATATATTAATTGTGTTGTGGTCCTGTAACCTACGATTTTGTATAGATCACCTGAGCCAAAGGCTCTAGATGATCTATTGGACGCACTCAATGTCCGTAGCTCTCCTCGAAAACCACTGGCTTCAATTTGATGAAACTTGGCATGGCTGTTCCTTCGATGGCCTCATTGTTACAATTGTTCAGATAATTCCATTTAGTGCACAACTTGTTGCCATGGCGACAAAAAGAAAAACTTAATTTCTTCTTGTCAGAAACTACCGGCCAAGCCGAATTTCAAAACAGTTTCTCTGAAATGTTCCTTTCACTTTTTCCACTACCAAAATGTTACAACGTCTATTCATTAAGATAAAATATTCCCTTTATTATGTACAAATAAAATTTAAAATAAGTTTATGTCTTGTTTTTTTTTTCTTCTTTATATAAATAACATATAAAAATACTCTAAACACGTTTTTTTGATCACTTTCCACGTCAAATAAACCATATTTTTAATATTTAGTAACCATTTTACAACGTATACGTTTAAATATTGTAATTGCTTCTTGCTTCCATTTTGATTTGAAAATGTAAATCATAGATTTTTTTTTTATATTTGTATATTTAAATAAATAAGGTTTTAACATCAAATACATTTCGTTGGTTTTCCAAAATATGATTTAATTGTTTATTATTCGCACAACTTGGTGCTTTGATGTCTTTATAATGAAATCTCAAACAATGGGATACAGGTACGGGATAAACGAGAGTTTTAAATACTTATGACCCCTACCCCTGCCCCGAAGGCAAAAACTTGTCGTAATAGGGGGTAATATTTTAGTCTGCTAGAATGTAATTAGTAATTTACTTTTTCCACACAAGACTGTTCTCCAGTTTTAGAGCAGTTATTCAAAATAAGCTATTTAATTGATAATCGATATTCACGTAAATTGATTATAAATTCAAATTTGATAAAAAAAAAAAACATGCAGTGCTAGAGTCGTAAATAAGGCGTATATGTATATGTCGAATACAAGTTTATCCTTCCCACTTTTTTAAAATGGCTTTAACCCTTACATATCTGGAAACAGAATTTGACGATTTAAAAACAATGTATAATTTTGAAAAAGTCCGACAGTAATTTCCACTTAAGTTAAATATAATTATGTTACATTTGAATTCTTTTTTAAAAATTGCCGATTCCTGTCAAACAGCTCGTAACATTTGAAATCGGCAGTATTTGCCACTCTTATAATGAATATGAGCCAGTCCACGACAAAACCTGTATTAGTGACAAAAAAATATTTTTTCAGTTATTTGTATTTCCTAAAATATCAACCTTTTACCTTCATAATGATACCAGAATTAGCCAAATAGTCCTACATAAAGTCTCTTAAGGTGGAATCATACCTTTGAAATAACGTCGTTTTTGACGTCAAAAAGTATGTTTTTGCGACAATGACAGTGTTATTAAAGAAATCACCATTACTTCCTCATTTCAATTTGGATTCGGATAAAATGAACTTTAAACTGAAGAGAATACAATAACCTGTATGATTATATCAATTGCGTACATCTATTATGACAATAAACGTAACATAAGGCGACTTAAAATAGAAATTTCGCTAGAATATTTTAACAGTAATTTGATTATTTCTAATTTGTTCAAAATTCGCCCGAGAGATTAATTTTAGAATAAAATATAACATAGAACACCCATTCATTTACCATTTGCTAAACATTCAAGCAAATCTATCGTTTTGATTTTTAATAAATCACAATGTCTTTAAACCTCTTGTGTGCGTCGTAACGTTCACTGCGGAATTAAACATAGAGACGCATCCAGGGTAATTAAAATGAATACTTATTTTTTCCTCATAATTATAAATTTCATTCTAAATTTAAGCTATCCCCTAAAGAATAATGGTAGGTATTATACATGTGTTTCTATTTAAAGTAATTACGGTCGTAAAACAAAAATAGCGAAAAACAACAAAATATTATTTGGATTTGTCATATGTATAAACTGACTCGTTAACATACCAACTGTCATAAGAAAAAAAAAAGACGTCATGACGTTCACTGTTTAAGGTGGAATCATACCTTTGAAATAACGTCAAAACGTTAAAACGTATCTTTTTGTGAAATAACAGCCCCTTCTACTGTCTTGTTTGAATTTGTATTGAAACACCAATAGCAGGGAATTATAGAGAATACAGTTACCTGTGTCATGATATAAATGTAATGTATCTGCCATGACGATTCAGATACAAATACCCGATTTTTAATGAAAATTTCGCTGGAATATTTCCAAAGTAATGTATATTTTTTAATTTACTAAGCATTTACCCAAAAGATGTTTTAAGAAAAATACATAACATTACGATCACCTTTTCTACTACAAATTGCCAGAATTTCAAAAATATCTGTCGAGCCGATTTTTAGTAAATCAGAATGCCGTTTTACCGATGTCCAGCGTCGGAACGCACATTGCGATATTTAGCTGAAACGCAGTCATCGGAATTAAAATTGACAACTTTTTTTTTTACAATAATCATCAACTTATCTATTCCCTACTGAAAATGGATATCTTAATTTATCTATTCCCGAATAGTTATTTTATTACAAATGATACAGTATAAAAATAGACGTTAATACATATTTCGGAAATTCATACAATACGTATATTTGTTTTTGCTGTGCCTTATGGCGAGTTAATATTTCTAATTTTGTCATAAGTTTAGTTATAAATCGTTGTCATAGAAACGAGTTGATGCATAGGCAAGCAGTCACTAGCGATATATACATACACTTTTGATTATAGTTAGAGGTGAGTAATAAGTGGAAAACTAATGTCACTTACAAAGGAGCCAGTTCCGACGTTGAAAGGAACAGTTTGAGTGTCGTTTTTACCCCATAATAATTGTTATGCGTTACACATAACATGTTAGACATTTCGGTGAACAAATGCTTCGGAATGTCTTTAAGCAATGGCGTCTAGGGAAGTTGATGAAACAATTGAGTTGATATAACAGTTGTTAAAATATTTATTCACGTTTTCAAACCTACTCATTTCCCTCCAAACGGCGACGTCAGATTGACTTTACTACCGTGGCCCGCCTCCATTGTACTCACAATTTTCATAATCTCCCAGAAATGTTGTTTAAAATTCGGAACGTCTCGGTACAGTTAAATATATAAATACATATTGGTTTAACTCAAAAGTATGATAATAGCATCTTAGCTTTGATCTATTTGTATGTATGCATATATTTATTCAAGTTTTAATTATTTTATTTGTTTGTTTTATATTTAGATGTCATTGTTTTCTTCATTTTAATATTCATTATAACTATATTACATAAAGATCATCAAAAGCCTTGACAGAAATAGTGATAACTAGAACTATCACTAAAGGTGATTAATACCCCCGCCCCAACCCCTGACACATATTATATCTCACAGTATTATCTTTGACTCAGACAATTTGAATATCAGTATCAAAAAGAAATACTAAGATGATATCAAAAAGCAATATACAAATCTAATTTTAAAGAAATTTTATCAAGAACATTTTCTAATTCATAAAATACAATCCGCATAAAGTACTATTTCCTCATGAAATAAGTTTTTATTTAGTTTTCTAGTTTTAGAAAACAAACAAACAAGAAGAAAATGAACCACATTCTTTATTCAATGAATCCGGTTGAAATTGAAGGAGGAGTATGTCGCACCAGATCAGATTTTAAGAAAAGATAATCTTATTTCAAGGTCAGAGGTGAAGGTCACAGGGACATGAAATTTGCGTCTTGCACACATACTACTCCTGATTAACATTTATGCCAAGTATCAAGTAAATCAGGTTGAAACTGAAGGAGGAGTACAACAGATTAGATTTTAACAAAACAAAATCCTATTTCAAGGTCAGAGGTCAAGGTCAAGGTCACAGGGACATAAGATTTGCGTCTTGCACATCTACTACTCCTGATTAACATTTATGCCAAGTATGAATGCCAAGTATGAAGTAAATCAGGTTGAAACTGAAGGAGGAGTACAACAGATTAGATTTTAACAAAAAAAAATCCTATTTCAAGGTCAGATGTCAAGGTGAAGGTCACAGGGACATGAGATTTGCGTCTTGCACATCTACTACTCCTGATTAACATTTATGCCAAGTATCAAGTAAATCAGGTAGAAACTGAAGGAGGAGTACAGCGGAACAGATTTTGCGGACAGACCGACCGACCGACCAACCAACCGACCGACCAACCGACCGACCGACAGGCTGATTCCAGTATATCCCCTTCAAACTACGTTTGCGGGGGTATAATAATATATCATCATCATCATCATCGCTATAATACGACTTCGACTGCATGGCTGTGTATGCTATAATACATCGTTCTACATTTGTATGCCACATTTATACCTTTGCAGGTAAATATAATATCACGAAGTTAAGGACATTGCGCGATTTGTAATTACGTAGAAACAACATCAAGAACATAAAATAAAAAGATGTACATGTAATTCATTACAACTCGAACTCAGGACCTTAGCATTACGAGTTCAACGCTCTTGTTAAACCGCTAACTTTGCCTTCGAACTGGTGGTGTGTCAGGATTTTACTTATAATCAAAACGGGCGCATATTGTTATGCTTATCCCTATATTGGATAATAGAACAATCCATGACCTTTTGTCATGGCTCACTGCTCGAATAGGATCTACACCTGAAATGTAATTATCTTTCAACCCGTCACTACTCATTGATTCACGAAATGTGTATATATATGTTGCGTTACTGACAATGTGTCATGGCTAACTGCCCGAATTGGATCTATACCTGAAATGTAACTATCTTCGCATGAATAAGTATCAACCCGTCACTACTCATTGATTCACGAAATTTGTATATGTTGCGTTACTGACAAATTCTCACGATAGCACATATCGATATTGTTGAAAATATCATTCTCGCTATCTAGTACAAATGCAAGTATTCTTTTGTTGTATTTTTAATGTATTTACTATATAAATTGCAATATCGTAGCTACTTTGAATCTTTAAAGAGAAGCAAAAAAATACAACCTACCATTATTTACTAGGGGGTAGAAGAAAGGGGGTACTTAAAAGATTGAAATTGATCATTATAATGAAAACATGTGGTGTGTTCACATTATTACCCTAGATGCGTATCTAGCTTTAATTCTGCAGTGTACGTTCCGAAGCGCGACATACGTTTAACTGCATTGTGGTTTATTAAAAATCGGCTAGATATATATTCTTGAAATTTCGGCAAATGGTAGACGAACAATGCTGTCGAACTGAAGGTGAAGTGCTGGTATTTCCTGTAAATGAATATCATAACATGATCCCTTAAAGCATCTGCACTCTGAAGTTTTTCTTATTCTGATATTGAATCCATAACTCGTTTTCTCCTCAGCTTTTCGCATGAATCACAAACATCGTCTCTAAGCGGGCCGGCATTATATCTTTAGGAGATTTACGCTAGACCTATCTAGTACTTAAATGTGTATAATAAAGTGCGTTGTGTACATCTGTCCTAAAAATTATAAATTTTATGTGGATTCGTGTACAAAGTCATTTTTGTTTTAAACAGCCCGCTATTTTTTTCCCTTGAAGATCGCCAAGGGCAATCGTCGTGTTTACAATGTTTTCTTCGAAATAAATCACATTTATTTGTTATGTGTGTTAATAAAAGATACATAAGTGATCTTACCTCCAATTCAGAATCCATTACGAATGAAATCCAGTATTTGCATCTATTAAACACTGTCGAAACTTTGGAAATTTAATTCAAGATAATACTATTTACGGTAAACCGACGTTGACGAAAAATGTGACGTCATAAAATTGGAAATTCCCAACGTCATACGTTATGTCACTAATACAGGTTTTGTCGTGGACTGGCTCATATATATATGTAGATCATCCAATTAACATTGAAATGGATTTGGTGTGGGTCCGTAATAACGATAACGAAAATCAGTCTACCTGTATTTCGTTGTTAAAAAATCACATATCATTATTAATATTGTGCAATTTCCTTATTGTTTTAATAAATGAATTGTCAGTCAGTGTCGTAGGGGTATAAGAAATAATCCTTCAGTCAAATATATTCATGCAATATTCTGGAATAACTATGTTTATTATGTACACTTTTATTGAACCATATATATGCATTTTCCAACACCCAATAGAGACCAATGTAAACAAATACACAGCTAAGGCTTTTGTGAGAATTGTATTTCCATTGATGAGGATCAGTGTGTACATCGAGTGTATAGTTTGATCAGGTTATGCAAATATGACTATGTTATTTTCACTGGTTGGGATCAGTGTGTACGTCTAGTGTACTGTTTGGTCAGGCTGTGCACTTATGACTTTTTTTATTGTCAATGGTTTGGATCAGTTTGTACGTCTCGTGTACGGTTTGATCAAGCCATGCACTTATGACTGTCTTATTTGCATTGGTTTGGATCAGTGTGTACGTCTAGTGTACGGTTTGATCAAACTATGCACTTATGACTGTTTTGTTTTAATTGTTTTGGATCAGTGTGTACGGTTGCACAAAAATATGCGCTTATGACTATTTAATCCTTTAGTTTCATATTTAACTATCTCTGCCAACCCAAACAAATGCACTGCTAGAGCTTTAGTCAGATCATAATCTATAGTAAAATCGTAAGACGGCTGAGTTTTCTCTTAGTTTCCTCACGTGAAATTTTATTAAGTCCATCCTACTATTTAACAGCAGTTTTATTTCAACAAACGTTGATCATGAGCAGTATGTGCACGAACTATATACGAAGTGGAGCTACATTATTCTGAAGTCTACTCTCATATGGTTAGACTATTAAATTATTCTAGAGATAAGTATTATAGCGTGACACATTGAGTGTTAATCCTCTTTTTTCCATATTGAATGTAAAGCTCCTATATCGGAGCGGCGGCCCAATATGAACTAAGTTTGTCATTGTTAAGTTAGTAAATGTACTTTGTTCCGTTATTTGACCGAGAGAAAAGAATAACCTTTGTATACTTTTGTTTTATCTTAAACAAACCAGGGTCCATATCAGTTTATTATGCGCGTGCTAAATACATTGTTCTGCTGTCTACTGTCTTATTAGTCGCCGGTCAGAAGCCCGCGACTTCTATTTTTAATAGGTTTTCGGAAATGACATGGGAGGAGGGATTATTATTAGAAAGAAACACATTTAGATGTCTTGAACATATTACAATTGTGTTTGTTTAAAAACACTAAGTAATGACACATCTAAAATGAAATAAATATTCCGATGTTTTAGGTATTTTCAGTTTCTTTATTTTGACTCGCATTTATGTTGTTTTGTTTTATTTACGAAGACAAAACAGTCCCTATTTGCTAGAATGAAATACTGTATTTTACACTATATACTACATGTAATCAAAAGGCTATTACTACAAACCTTTACGTCGCACAGTCTAATGTTGTTTACATACGCGCACCTGCTGATGAAAATGACGTCAAATATTTTCCTTCTAATGGCAATTTTAACTTACTGAATGTTATTTTTATGTTCAAAGAGATGTCTTGATTTGTGAAGAAGGCATTTTATAATGTTTATCCATGTATATCTAAAATATGAACTGTTTCTAAGCTAAAACTGTTGATCGCGTGACTCGCGAATACCAACTGCGTAGATCAATCTCCTTTGCAGAGAGCCGCTCTTTACACTCACTTACAAATAGTAAATCATATGCGATTTAAAATGATTATTTGGTTCGAAACAAAGGAAGAAAAGAACAAACCGAGATAAAACTGGTTTTAATAGAAAAATTACTTTGAACGAACACTGTCTGCCTATAAAGAGAGTTTCAAGAACGACATCTCTGCGAATAAGAAAGAATCGGGTCTTTCGTACAAAATTATTTCGTCCTTGACAATTTTAAATGTGTCTTTAGAGGAAAGGTAAAATGACGTGCTATTGCATGCAAATCCTAAATTGTCTGTTTTGTGGTTTTATTGAAAAATAATAAAATTCAAATATTCTGACAAACATCTTGAAAAGTGTATGTGGAATTCACAAATCTTATAATTATTCCTTAATGAAAGCACTGTATACATACTAAGACTAATGATTGGCAAGATTACTCATTTCCATTACTGTTTATGATCAATAATTAGTTGGTTGTGTGTATGGACAACCTACTTTGGAATGGAGATTGATCATAAACAATGAAAGGCTTCAATTATCATTCACTTCGTTGACAAAACAATGCAAGTTATGATACATTTTCACATGACCCCACCCCTGATGTTCCAATATGCCCCTCCGTTGATAACTGTTTATTCAACTATTATAATGTTAGTGTTATGCATAACTGCAGTATGGATTTCCGGCGACATTGATGCGTTGCATCAACTTTCTCTTGTGGTTTGATTATTTAATAATTGTATGAGTACATGTATATCCCTTTGTGTTCCATATTGAATGTCAATCTACTGTATTTTAATATTGAAACGTACCTGACATGTATAAACGTAAACAAATACCGAATATCTCTAACAAAGTTACGTTTATCATGTCACAATCTAGAAATTGAATCAGGCAGATATTTGAACATTCTTAGATCAGAGAGAATATGCACACATTGCAACATGAACGTCATCGAATCAGAATATCATTTCGTATTAGTGTGTCCCAACTATTATGCAATACGCAAGAAAAATTTAAAAAGTTATTATTATCATTGGCCAAGTATACTTAAATTTACTGCATTAATGTCTTCAAATTCTTCGAAAATTATAAAGGTTTAGCCAAATACGTATTCGTTGCAATGAAACATAGAGAACGGTAGCAATGCTAGATTATTTCACCTAATGATGTGTTGGTCTAGTTTTGATAACCGTTCCACTATCAAAGTTTTATCGAAATTTACACATGATAATTATATAACCGATCAATTCTATCATGAACACTTACATTGTTAAATGATTGCAAATTCTTCTGAAAAATCCATTTCGCCGTTTGTACCTTTTATAATTTCTTTATTGCTATAAACAGACTGTTTGTTGTTTTATGCAAAACAATATATTGATTTCAATATCAGACCGGCGACTCAAAATGGTTTAGTTTATATAATAGGATTTTTGCTTTTGATTGTTAAATTTGTGAATCTACCTTGTCCCCCTTTATTTGATCGAGGAGAAAGAAACCCACATGTAGGTAATCCGTGTATAGTGGCTATTCAATTGTATGAAAGAATATAATGCTTAGCTTAACACTTTTCATTTATGTTCCCATGTTTTTCTTTTATAAAAACAGAACAGAACAGAATCTTTATTTACATATAACTTGAACAAAATGTTTATCGTCGTATACAGAATGTTTTAACATACATGCAACAATGGCAATTTTTTAATATAGTCATGGAATAACAACAAATTAAATTTCAATTAGAATGAAGGCGGAAGTAACCATAATTGTTCATGTTTTCAATTTGATATAATGCAAAATATACGCGTGCATATGGAAACAAAGATAATACAAAACATACCATGTACACGCGCACACTGAACAGAGCATGTCAGTGAGGATGTCCTTCTTAGTTGACCCGGACATTCATCCCGACATGCAATGCAAAGCATACGCGTGTATTTGGACATACACATATATACATATACAAACAAAACAATAATTTATACATATATAATCAACACACTCACCTATATGTGAGCATGCATGTTTGCTATCGCGTGAACATGTGTGAGTGTGTGAATGCATGCGTGCGTGCTTTCGTGCATGTTCGTGATAATAATAAACACAAGGATCTCTTACAGACGGCTCCGATAGTGTGTTTATGAGTGTTTGCGTGCATGCGAGTGATCACTCGTCGTATGTGTTGATCTTTGTCGAATCGTACAAGGGTCAGTACAGGTGGAAAAGGGGAGTCGTAGTTTTAAAGTGTGTTATGTTTTTAATAGATATTTATTGAGGTGTGTGTATATTATAAACAGGTAAAATAGCATGTCTTATTTTGTATTTAGTTTTGTTGTGTTCTTAATTCAAATGAATGCATGCAATACATTGCAAGATTGTTCAATATTTTAGAATTTGTATTAGTTAATAGCTGTGTTAGTTTAAACATATTCGGTTCATCGCTATAATATTTTTGCATATATTTGACTCGTGATATCTTGAAGCATGGGCAAATTAGTATAAAATGATATTCATCTTCAATTTTGTTTAATTCGCAAAGTGCACATTTTCTATTATTTCTTTCCATTTTCGTGTGTCTTCCAGTTACAATATTAAGTTGATTTGAGGCTTATCTGAGTGTTGTTGCGTCTAGTGTTAAACATTGTGAGTAGGTTTGGAGATATTTCAAAGCTATCTTTTAATGATATTTACAATGATAATGATGGCTTATATTGATTATGAATTTTTGAATATATCACAATGGGGTGAAGGTGCTCTTTCGGATCATTTTCGCCTCGTATTGATATTTGAATGAAAATCTTCAGCGATAACAGGTGTCATGTGTCCTCAAAATAACAAATTAAACTGTGTTTTGTATTTTGCCTAATATGTTATATAGTCACTTTCCAGTTATTATTTATGGTTTACACTTGCAATAAACTTATACACTTCATATAATTGAAATTAAGCGTGATCTTGTTCTCTTTAATACTGGCGTGAGAAAAAAAGAATATTTTGGTTGGATATTAAATGGTCGATAAACTAAGGACATTTTCTTACAATTGCCGAAGTCTCAAAAAAAGAAAAAACGATTTGACATTTTTAATTTGTTTCAAGAAAAAAAGGCTGATATTTTGTGTTTAAAAGAGACACGTGTTGTTGGAAAACATGGAAAAATCTATATACTCTGATTGGAATAGAAACTGTTTATTTAGCCATGGCACATCTAACTCAAAAGGCGTTGCCATACTGTTCAATAAACGTCTAGACATTAAAATCTTAAGTATAAACAGAGACAATAACGGACAACATTTAATCCTAGAATTACAATATTATGATACAAAATTCCTCTTTAGGTAATTTATACGCACCAAATATAGATGACCCGATCTTTTTGTTTAAATATTATCGACAATTTAACTCTTTTAATGAATCAGACAATTTCATTATGTGTGGAGATTTTAATTTAGTTTTGAACCCTTCAACAGACTATGAAAACTACAGAATAAATAACCATATCAAGAAAGCAAGGGATATTATTTTAGCAAATATAGCTTATCGAGACCTTCTAAACATTTCGTTATAGATGATCGACCTTTTTTGGAAACATTGTTGATGGCAATCCATGGTAAAACTATTTCTTATTCTAGTCATAAAATGAAGGAAAGAAATAATCGTGAACAAGAACTTATATTGAAAATATTATATTTAGAATCAAATTTGGATGAATTAAATAAAGAAATGTTGCTATTGAAACAGTCGTAATTAACTGAATTGAGAGAGAACAAAATCATGGCTATTTCATCAGGTCAATGTCACATTGGATTGATAATGGGAAAAAAATACCAATTAATTTTGTAACTTAGAAAAAAAACATTGCTCTAATAAATCTATTACATTTATTGAAAAAGATTATAGTACACAGGTTACTATTCAAAAAGAAATATTTCACGAAAGAAAGTTGTATTATCAAGATTTTTACAATACTCAGAATACCTCAACGGACTTTGATTTGGAAGGAGATTTACAGTATGTGCTGTAAACAAAGTAAACGATACTTTACGAAATATGAACAGTGATAAAAGCCCAGGTAGTGATAGTTTCTCTACGAACTTTTATAAAGTATTTCGGAATGAAATTGGACACTTAGTTGTAAAATCTTTGAATCATGCTTTCATATCAAATACATTTTCAAATAAAATTAAATTAGGAACAATAACATGTATACCAAAAGGCTAAAAAGCGAAGCAACTTTTTAACAATTGGAGACCTATCACTTTACTGAACGTGTTATACAAAATAGCTTCAGGAACTTTAGCCAATAGACTTAAAGCCGTTTTAGACTATTTAATATCAAACGATCAAACTGGTTTTATTAAAGGACGTAAAATAGGAGAAAATACAATATTTGTATATGAAACACTGAACTTCTATGAAGATAATCATATCCCAGGTCTCTTAATGACAATCGATTTCGAAAAAGCGTTTGACTTTTTATCTTTTGATTTCATAGAAAAAACTTTTGAAAATGTCCGTAATATCTTTTTATAATAGTTTGTTCTATGTATAAAGTCACGCACATTTTTGTTTTAATAAAATTAGTTCATAAGGATGAATCAAAGGCATTTGTTATAAAAAATAATCAGCATACAATATTTATACATTGAAGCATACACTAGTTAAACATTGAAACATACAACATTCACCTCAGTTAGTATATCATGTAATAAGTTGATTTGACCTTGGCATGACGGTTGAACTTATTGTGAACATGTATTCTCCCAACTCTTCTACTCTTCTATTCTCTAAGAAACTTATATTAACTTCTGCATAAGCCATGTTGATATGCTATTCCCTGTCCCTCAACATTATTTATATATGATGCATGTATGATTTTGATTGAAAAATGAATGATTAAGATAACTGATTTCTTTAATCAGTTGATTGTCTGAAAACATATCAGTCTGCAATCTACCATATATCAATTAAAACCAAAAATACATTATGATATTATTACAATTATAATATAAGTATTCAAATGTTTATATCATATATCAAATAATAAAATATATATAAATAATCAGATTGCACAAGGTTAAAATACTGTTCAAAATGTTGATGAATTTCCTAAGTCCAATTGTAAAAAGTTCAAATATTATACACACACATGTAGTAGGTGAATGATATTGAATTTGGAGAACTTAGAATTGAAAAACAAATATTGCCCCGGGCTATATCACACATGTTGACCAAGTCTCACTTTTACTTTTTTTTCACCCCTCATATCTTACCTAAAAACTAAAAGTTGACACAGTGAGACGACACCCTATTGGACTATGTATGGGAGGGTAAATCAAAAATTAAATGTTCTATTTTTAGGTAAACAAAATATTAATTCGTGCCGAAAGTAATTGCTACAAGTTAGCTTACAATATTTCTGATGTTAAAAAAAATATATTAGAAAAATATAGCGTGAATACGTATCAAAGAGTATAAGAAATGAATTTTGGATAGATGTATTGAAGGAATATGTAACCTTTATGGAAAAGGTACGTTGTGATGATTGGTATAAAGTTTTACACATGCCTTTGTTTTATAATGAACATTTTCTTATTAATTCAAAACAAGTTTTCATCGAAGAGTTCTATAACCGAGGCTGAAGGCTTGTTAAGGATATGATGGATGTAAATAACAACAATCTAACCTTGGAGAATATTGAAAACATTATGCGAAAAAGAGTCAATTGGCTAATATTACATAGTCTAAGAAATGTTATAAGGTCCTTTAAAACAAAGATCAATATTACAAAATCTTGCAAAGTTTTCAAATGTACAAATGATACATATATACAATGGTTACAGACCCAAATAATACATAGGATATTACCAAGTAATTCATTGTTATATAATATGAAATCAGTAGATACAAACTTATGTAATTTCTGCTTAACGCAAGAGGAAACCTTAAACTATTTATTTCTTGATTGCGAAAACGTTAAACCCTTAATCCAAAATATTAAATTGAGTGTCAATTAAATATATCCAAATTTAGAGCTATCAAATATAGATATTCTTCTAGGTTGCGATAAGAATGATTTTAAACTTGAAACTCTATTATCACATGTCAAATGCTATTTATACTCATGTAAAATAAAAATAATTATTCCTTCTTGGTATGGATTAAAGAACAGCTTACATCTTGCTTGGAGTATAAACAAATCGACCAAAGCAACAACAAAAGACATAGCAAAGTGGGCAGTTGTAAGAAATTAGATTCAAGATCTTAATCTCTATAAAAAAAGATGCTTTAAGGGAAATATACAAGTATTTTCTCACACCTATGTTTTTTGTATTTTTTTCTTTATCCCCCCAGCCATCACGCCACCACCATTGTTTTTTGGGTGTTTTTCACCTTTATTAGAATATGTCCTTTATATATATAAACTATGAACTAAAAATAAAATACAATTGTCTATCATCTAAAAATACACATTTTGAATGTCATAACTGTATATATCTCATCCTTATTTTAAGAAGTCAAATCTGCAGCAGTAAACTTAAAAAAAGATCAGCCTTTCTATATACAATACATTACGGAAACGAAGACAATTTGCGTTTAGAAAAAGACTTAGTGTAAACTGTATCCAACCCTTATCATGCTTCAAACAACTATTAGAATACATCTGCAAACAGTATAGACCAATACTAGATTGTACATCTGTACAATGTATTATGCGTTTATATCTGGGTTTGTGAAGAATTAAGCTTTACATAAGCTCCAATGAATATAATGAACAATAAAACATTATATGATCCGCAAATCAGAGAAAAACTCTTTAAACAAAATTCAGCATGATAAGGGTTTAAATGAAAAAACTACTTTTAAACACAGTTGTCTTTATATATCATTATAATCTCATGATAAATTTGCAAAATGTTCATGTAAGGTATGAGACAGGATAGCCAAGACCTCTGCATGCCTATGTACGTGGCAAATGAAGTTAGGAAAAACAATCAATGTAGGGATAGTTCCGATTTTACTCGTAACAAACAATCTGAATTATTTCTGCTCATACTATTTTTAACTATGTCAGTAAATGTATACATAATTTAACCATTACTAATCAGTAGTTGCATACTGTTTTCTATTTGGAAGATTTCACTAAAATACTTATGGAGGAAAGCGTAATAAAAAAATCGAAATATCAATCAGCTCAATCTGAATTCTTTCTGCACATACTGATTTTAACTCAGCCAGTAAATTTATGCATAATTTAAACATTACTTATCAGTGGTGGCATACTGTTTTTTATTTGGAAGAGTTCAATAAAATGCTTATGGAGGAAATGGTTATAAAACCAATATCGAAAATCAGCTCAATTGTGTTGTTTAAAAAATCATATATAATTATTAATAATCTAATATGCAACTTATTATAATGGTTTTAATATCTATGGAAAAATAAATTAGAAACATAAAATAAAAATAACCATTTGTTTTATATTTGTTTATAGCATTACAATATAATAGATCTTCATTAACATGAAGAAATGAATTGCTGGCTAAATATATACATATTATGACCCTTAACTGTCGAGTTGGTATTTATATGAAACGTGCAACAATATAAACAGATACAATGTCTCTGATATAAACAAGAGCAACAACATAAACGGTATTAATCTGCCTACGCCAAATTCGTGCTTTTCAAAACTAACACATATATAATACCCGAGGGCATATATAACATTCAGAGAGGGCCAGGCAATATTACCAATGTATGTTTTACGTAAAGTGTCATACTGAGGGCAACATAAAATAAAATGAAACTATGTCTCGACGACTTTCATGTTACATAGTTTACAAAGACGATTATTTATATCTGAACCGTTTCTTCTACCAGTTTCAATTTCGAAAGAATGGGAGCTCAATCTAATTTTGCTTAACTGTTTTCTCAGATTATCATTTGGAATCTTTTGGTGAAAACCTTCAAAACAAAATTACGTTTTGAATTGACAAAAATATGACAATTTAAAAGTGTTATTAATATAACTAGATCAATCTTGTATCAACTTATATCTCAGTCTGCTTTTTAAAGCATTGAATGGGGGGGGGGGGGGGTGAAATAAGCATTATTAGCCAAATAACCGTAACCTAGATGCTCAATAACACTCAACATTTTGCAAGACTAGCAATTCCCAGTCACGTTATTTAATTGGTCGAAGTATATAAAATATAAAATGGATAATTGAGTCAGGCGATTTGAGAATTGTGTAATAGAATTTTAAAGACCTCTCCTTAGTAAGTATATTTAGAAGAAAACATCCAAGGTCACCATAAACTGCATAGTTTGGAGTTTGTTGACTTACTCCCGAAATGTATTTACAAAAACGTATGTGAAGTTTATCAATGAATTTATAGTTGTAGATGCCCCAAACCTCAGACCAATATAAAAGGATGGGAACGACCATTGAATAAAAAGAGTCAGATTACATTTTAAATCTAACTTAAAACGATCGAATATTCCCATTAGGCTGTGATATGCTTTCAGTGCTTGGTCATGTTACCGTTTAACAGCAGTTGTTACATTGCCATCATAACTGAAGCTTTTACCAAGATATACGAAATTGTTAATTATTTCAATTTCATCGGTGTCAATAAATAACGGTTCCCGAGCAGGATGATGGCAATTGCCGAAAACGTTTTTGTTGTAAAAAACACAATATCATCTGCAAACAGTATCAGATAGATAGAAATAATTTTTCAAGTCGTTTCATCCAAAAGGTTTAAGTCAATCGAGTTCACAATATCATTAATAAAGAGAATGAATAACAAAGGTGATAATCCTGTTTGAGTCCCATTGACACATCAAAATATTCTGAAATTTGCATGTTCATATTCAATTAAACACATGATTTAACATTTGAATATACTGATTTTACCATATTGATTATTCTACAACTTATGCCGGCTTTCAAAAGTTTATGCCACAACGCATTTCTGTGCACTGTGTCAAAAGCTCTCTCAAAATTGATGAAAAATAGACCATAACTTTAGTTTTTTACTTTAAACCTTTTGTATAAGAGAGTGCAACATAACGATGGCATCCGATTTAGAACGACTATCGCGAAAACCAAATTGTACATCACATCAACACATCACGCTTACTTAATATAGTAGTGTCAAAGCGGAGATTACCTGTTTTTGTATCAGGGTCACCCCAAAATCAGCAAATTTTGCAAGGGCAAATATCGGGATAACTCTTGAAAAATGTCTGAAATAGTCCGGTATGGTCAGTATCAGAAGAATTCTACCAGTGGCACCCGCATATCTTCTTTCACCAATATTACGGAAGCAATGTTGTTTTCCACTGCGTTGTGTATACTCACTCATTATGCATGTAAACAGTATCTACTATAATTATTTCGTAATGAAATTTACTGTTCGGGCCAGTGAGTAAATCGGAATACACGTACATTCAATTGTTATTTCTTAAAATAAATATGTGAGGGTATGAAGGCGTGGCTTCGCTACGATATTATATTTATAGATGGGAGACCAGTAACTAACCAATAGGATTCCGGGGAGGCGGAGCTTAGCGTCCAATCATGGAATATTAATGGACTCACCCGTATTAAACTCGAGGACAACCAATTAAGGGATACCTATTAAATACCCTTATAGTTTTAAACACTACACACTTTAATTACCCTTATACAGAGAAGACAAAAGCCCACTGCAAACCAAAACTGGAAGAGCAAAATGTAGCTACTTTTTCCACTACGTATATCATATTCATTTTTTTATTTTCATACAGCCCTGTCTTCTGCCATAGCCTAGGTACCGAACGGGATAAAATGTTAAAAATTGGCCACCGAATCCTCATTTCATGTTTTTTAACAAATACCCTCATTCGTTTTTGGAAATGACGTCTCCAACTATGCTGTCTGCTAAAATAAACCTTTTAAACTATTTTAATCCATTAAGTATTCCTAATAGTAGTAAACAACTTTTCTGTATGTCTCCCCTCTGATGTGAAATCATGGCAGATCAAATTGTCGAGCTGCCGTGGTTCCACACCTGAGGGTAGTCACCTTTTTTCTCCTTTTAAATAGCAGCCATGTCACTCCATCTATTCATTATCCTTTTTTTGTGTTAAAATGAGAAGGGACAAAGGACTTGCAACATCGTTAAGATAGCTTTGTGGTTACCTTTAAATGACAGAAAGCCTGTGTTATACAAGCCGATCGAGATCTGATCTGGATCGGTCTAGATATATTTTACCCATTTCCTAGTTCGTCGCACTTTTGTGTATGCATTTTGCCAACCTCAATGTTAAATAGACCTTTTAGAACACTTATTTGTATACCAGTATGGTAAGTGGAGCATTCAGGGATGTCAATGTGTTTTGCCTGACTTCTTTTAAACACGTTTTATGGTGGATCTGGGTAAACGTCTACAAGCCAGTGTTGCTTCCAAAACATTTTAAATGCAAAGTCAATGTCGCAATAAGAGTTCAATTATAGTTCAAATGTCATATGAATATAATTCCTGTCCCATCAATAACTTTTGAACCGCTTGATGGATTTTGAAATAAATCATCACAAATGTTAACCATATTGACAAAAACCATCTAGTTGGAGTATATGCGGACATTATACTAAGACAGTGTACAGCTTAAAGGTCGTTGAAATGTATACCAAATTTGAATACCAAAACTGTCAAAAGTACCAACTAATTCTTTTTAACCTTTTTATCAAATATGCTAGTGAGTTAAGACATGTCATAATATGGTCGTCGTTGTGTACTTCATTGACCATCAGGATTGTGGAGACAACATTCTACACAGTTTAAGTATGGCTAGGCTGACAATATATGAGTTGAATACATTGGGACAACAATCAAAGCAACGAATGCACTGTAATGGTAATTGTGTAGAAAATCTTGGAATGTGACAAGCAGTACCTCAGTGTAAGCTTTGCGATTTTCAATAATATTACTAACTGGTTCGGGAAAGTTTGAGAAGAATCAAGAGTGAATGATCTAGAAGATACACATTTGACTGTAGAATAATTAAAGGTTGCCAGAATGTTTGTCTTGGTGATATTTAAACTAAGTTCTAATTTAATGATGACACTTTGTCAAAATGTTTAGTATTGGTTCATCAAGTGTTAATCACTAGCTAGCTGGGACATATATAATAAAAATACTATGAACACTTTAGAGACCCAAAACAGGTATGCGCCGAGGCCGAGTAGTTAGCGTCGGAGTTTTGGAACCGAGCGTCCTGGGTTTAATCCTCAGTCATAGACGTCATATGGTTGAAATTTTAGTCCTTGTTGAAGTCAATCAACCTCAAATACTTTTATCCAATATATTTGGTGGATTTGAGGCGACGAACTGAAACGAGGAGGCACTTAAAGGAAATACCTCTGATTCTGAATAAGATACTTGGCATAACACTAAGGATGAGTGGTACATAAACCTCGAGTCTTTCTGTTCATAATAAGGGTATCAACACCTGATGGACATTGTAGATACTTTATCTGATACTTTTACCACAATGTCGTCTTCTGAGAGTTACTCTGAAAGATTTCAGAAGTTGAAAGCCAGAGAAGATACGAAAATAATAACTATACGGCACCGAATATTGAGCGGTATAACAAACTATTTTCCTTAAAAGGACTCTGCGATGAATAAACCTCGTAATACCTTCTGACCAAGTCAAAATACATTATCAATCTTTAAAGCATTTACCCTTCAATTCTCTTTCTACTCTATTGGATAAATCTAATGATGTATGGCAGTCTGGTGAATTGCCTATGTCTTTGTGACAGGCTCAAGTTATAACTATCCCAAAACCAGGCGAAGATGACAGTAGTCCTAATAATTAGCGTACCAATTATTTGACTAGCTTTATCTGCAACACTTGAGAAAGAATGGTTTATGACCGACTTGTATAGTTCTTAGAATCTAATAATATTGTCAACGTTCAAAGCGGTTTTCGTCGGCAACGAAGCATACTTGATCATGTTTATCGTTTAGAATATTTTATTACAGAATGATTTTCAATAAGCAACATGTTGTGTCTGTTTTCTTTTATCTTATATACGCTTTTGACGCAACATGGAAATACTGTGTTTAGAAGGATCTTCATGACTTTGGTCTTAAAGGCCGTCTACCTCTATTAATTACTGTATTTTTTAAGATGAACGCCTCTTTCGTTTAAGGGTTTGTAACATCCTATCAGGTGCTTCTGAGCAGGAGATTGGTGTTCCTCAAGCTTGCATTTTATCTGTCCCATTATTTAGTGTGAACATTTATTATATTGTTCAAGTCAGCTCTTGAATACACCCTTTATGTGGATAATTTTGTTATTTGTTTTCGTTCAAGAACTATGGACATTATAGAACGTCAACTTAAAATATGGATGACGAAAAAGGTTTCAAACTTTCCAAGACCAAAACGAATTGCATGCACTTCTGCAATAAACGTGGTTTCCACCCAGACCCAGATCTTAAAGATGAATACTTCTCGCATTGAAGTTGTACCAGAGTACATATATCTAGCACTTGATATAGCTGAAGAATCTGATTCTACCTGTTTTATTATTTTCTCTGATCCTTTCTCTTCTCTATAGGCTCTTTATAATCAGAAGTTTGAAAATCCTTGTTCGTGCATTACTTCAATCTAAACCCCCTATACTTTCATACATATACATTCACTTTTATTTATGTTAAATCATATATTTGATTCTCATTACATGCGTTTCCACCATTTTCCATTATCTAATTCTAACAAATATGTTTTTATCTTTGAATAATATTACTTCTCATTTATTTTTTAAATGTACGAAATAACCTTTTGCGACTTTAGTAACTTATACCTCTTATCTAAATCCCTGCTATCGCCCATTTCTCACGCGACTTAGTACTATCAGTCATCTTAGAAGAGATTAACTATTTCTTATTTCAATTAATTGTTCTTAGAATTCTTATATCGGCTTGGGATAATATACATTTGTAATTGTTTGTAAAGATGTTATCTTATTTCAATTTTGGAAACCTGTAAACATATATCAATCCGTATACATTCATAAAGTGTGTGAGGCTAAGCATTCAAAGAGCTACAGGAAATGTCTTTAATTGAAAATATAATTATTGAATATTATTTAAATAACGTTGGCGAATGTAGAAATTGATCATTATGAGCAATTTCTTCCTTTGCCGCAATGGTTTTCGAAGTCGTCTGCTTCATAGGCTTGATAATACGTCTGCATGTAGGAAAGTGTGTTTTTCTTTTAATTCTTGGCTTAACAGTGACAGCTGAGTAAATCCACAGTAAATAATAAACCACCCAGTGATCCACTATGGCATCGAGACAGCATAATGAAAAAGTATTGAACAGTTTGGAGGAAGGAGACTTGGTTGAGTTTCAAAGGTCGAGCTTTTACTCACATTGGGGCGTGTATATTGGTGAGGAAATATATATTTTTAAAACCAGTGAAATATCTATTTACAACAAATATATATATATTTTGAAAAATAAAGATTTATCCTTTTTAAAAAACTTTGTTGGAGAAGAAGAAATTGATTGTTTATAGGATATTGAGGCATCTGTGTTAAAAACATGTAACATCTTGGAAGGTGTTTATTAAGATATTGGGCACTGTCTCAGTGTCTTAACCCTTTTGCCCACATACAACCAATTTGATTTTGACAACATACCTGGAATCATACATTTATAATATCTCTATAAATGAAAGTAACATAAGTGAGGGAGACTTGGTTGAGTTTATAAGAAAGCTGTATTTCTCACATTTGGCCGTGTATATTTGTGAGGAAATATCTATTTTTAAACAGTGAACTATTAATTTTAAAACCAGTGATTTATCTGTTTTTAATGCGTTATAGGAGAAGGAAAAATTGATTGTTGTTAGGATTTTGAGACATCTGTATTAAAAAACATGTAACATCTTGAAAAGTGTTTATCAAAAGTGTTCATTAAGAATTGGGCAACTTTCTTAACCCTTGCCGACATACAACAAATTTGACATTTGTGGAAACATACATGTATGATATCTCGTTAAGTCGTAAGCTGCAGTTATATAAAGATATGTCTACAGGTGGGAAAGGGTTAAATATAGATATGGTTAGTTGTTCAATTTATTTCCATAATAATAAATATTTATACTATGTGTTTACAACATTGACAACTAAACCTTGCCATTATACAAATAACAACAACAAAAATTTGGTGGAAAATGGAGAAATTGCTTTAATCCTTTCCTACCTGTCGCCGACATCTTTTGCTGTAAAATTTTCATCTTCATTGAAAAAATAAATTATGTATAAAGAGTTTCCATAGTCTTGCCATCATGTTATCTAAATCATCTGCATCAGATAACTTTGCAAACAATTATGCAAATTATGGAATCTTAATTTTAATTGTTGAATACAGTTGAAAATAAGGAAATTTTGCTAATTATTAGCAATGCTTCCGTTTTGCCAATATGTTTTCAATATTCGACTTCTGCAGATGCTCAAAAAGTGTCCTTATTCGAAAAAGTCCAAAGGGTTGAACTTAGTATTTTACAATTTAAGATATTTCAAGATCTTTAGATTATGGGCTTGTTCTAAAATCCTTATATGACCATCTAACCCTATGTTGTTGGTAGTCAAAGTAATCATGGATTATGAGAAAGATGTAGTGGGGGAAAACAGCTGTAAACACCCACTTATCTGGACCTCTGTATTTCATTTCATAGGGAATGGGGATGTAGTCCATTTCTCAAGAAACGCAGGTGACATAAGTTTATCAGCAATTATTCTTGACACATCCGAAGAAGCTACTGTTCAAAGGGAAAAGTTTTTTGATGTGGCGAATGTGTCCAAGGCCGTGAGAAATAATAAAAAAGATGACGAATATGAGTAAGTATTTTAAACATTTACCTGATATGCAATGTTTTCAAATGTTTTCTGCTGCAGTTGAATTGAAATGCATCCACTCAAGTGTCTCGTACGTTGAAAACATAAAAAAGGTAACATTATCAGGATAATCTGTTAAGAACAGGTAGTACACCCTTTTGTATATTGTTCCTTTTCAATGTAGTACCAAGCGTACTTTGATTATGTAATGACTTACGTTGATACAACACATTGTTGATCTTTAACTGTTTTATTATTATGCAAGTTTTAGTTTCATGTTTTATGTATATTAAAAGGTTGATTTGATATATAAAGTGGCATATATGAAAGTGTGTTATCGGAAGTGGTCTCGTTCATTTTTTATCTTTAAAATAAGTTTCAGTCATAGCCCTTCTAAAACGTTTTATAAGAATGTTTTAAATAGTGCATATTTTCCAAGAGTAATGGGAGAGAGCCGCTACGTTACCGTTTAATACGGGTTACTGCGATGTCCACACCGTGGACAATGTATGTTAGACGTGTACATACCACATCAGCTGAAACGTCATACATGAGCAGCTCGAATCTACATCAGTAGTTCGGCATCAGTTCAGCTCTAGGCCATTTAACACAGGGTGCTCATAGTTAGATGTATTTCGGAAGAGACAGTTCCAAACAAACTACGCTGAACAGATTGGTTCAACAAAGTTACAGACAGTTGAAACCACATACCGAATGATACTTTGTCACAGATCAACAGAAGCCAGGTAGCCCGGGGAAAATTCTATATATCGTCCAAATTGAACACAGTCTCAGTTAAGACATTGTCACCTGCGAAACAACCCTATAAACGTCAACTTACTTCTTGACAAACATCCTTAAATATGGAATTATAATTTTGATATGCGTATATGGAGAATATCACGTCTAAAGTTGCAGCCAGATTATAACCCTTAAATTGTTTCATATGTGTTTGCTAGACTAGCTTTGTCCGCTCTCTTAATTGAGTCATGGTTATCAAATCTGCACCGAATTTGGTCACAATATTTATGAACTTGATTATGATATGTTGGATTAATCAAATTTCCTGCCAGACCACCCCAGACACTTTATGGTTGTGGCCGCTTGACCAATTGGCTGATTGACAGGCGTAAATAGATGTTGACAGTTGAGCACGCTTGTTATATTTCTTTAAATTCTGAGTAATTTCATGTTTCAGACCTTGTCTGCTGGATATATTGTTAGAGTAGAAACGTCGAAGGTTGGATTGAACATTGGCTACAATTTTATATGTTATAAAGATATTCTTAGTGAGTTTATGTTTCAGTCCTCAACCTGCTAAAGAAATCGTTAGAGTAGCAACGTCGATGGTAGGACAACACATTGGCTACAATTTGATATCGTTTAATTGTGAACATTTTGCGAGTTTGTGTAGATATGATGATAAAATAAGTTATCAGGTACGTTTTTTTTTTTATAGTTTTTCAAATTCTTCATATTATATAGACCATGAACTTACTAAGGTGATACAGCTTTTGATTTATTTTAACATTGACAAAAGTTCTGCATGGTTCGAAATATTAACAAAAAATACTTTTGAGACACTTTTTATTTTTAGCTCACCTAAGTACAAAAGTGCTCAAGGTGAATTATTGTGATCACCTTTTGTATGCTGTACGTAGGTCATCAAAATGCCACTGTTTTCATCAAATGTTCATGAAACCTTTTCAATTTCTTATCTTGATGAAAGCTACATGTAGGCTAAGATCGTATATGGTTCATGTTTTGACAGAATCTAGGCCAATTGAATCACTCGTGGTCCGTCGTCGTCGTCATCGTCTGTCAGTTCACCTTTTACACTTTCTTCTCCTAAACCAATGGATAAATACCAAAATAATTTCAAAGAATGTATCTTAGTTGGTACTCTTTCAAAGTTGGCCAAATAATTAAGTTATCTGTAAAACATTTACTGTGGCATCTGAATGTATTGGTTGAAACCCATAGCCGCCAGACAGCTTCAGAAAAGTTGTAAAGTAAATGGTAGACCTCTCTAAAAATGATAAACAAATAATTGTACTAAATTCACAACTTTGGTCGCTGCGTCATCAGAAAGGTGGAAAGCCAAAATTTTAAAAAACTTCTTGGACAGTTGAACAGGTCAGCTTAAAAGATAGTTATGTAGAAAAGTGGCAAAATTACAAACTTTATTATTCCATTCCCTTGAAAGTTCTTGTATGATTTCAAGATAATTCAGTTAAAAGTTTGGTTTATATATGCCAAACGGCTTAGGAGGAGTCGGACAAGCGGATTCAGATATAAGAATAATTTTAGAGTTAGAGCATTTTTCTCCTTTTATTTTAGCATTTAATTTATTTTGAACAATTTCCCACGTTGTTTCTAAAACAAGATTAAGTTGTTTCCCTTACATAATCGAAATGTCTGAAGTCATGTAAAAAGCCGTCATGTTTTCCATTAACACTACTCTTTAGTTCCAATTAGCCTATAATGTCAAAGTTTATTAATAAGTCTTTAACTGTATTGTCACATGAAAATTTAGACTGTCCCGCTATGTTCCTCGATAATATGTGAAAGGTTTTAGTTATTTAGTCTCAATTGGGCCTCAGTGCTGCTCGCTCCGCCCCCACCCCCAGAAACTGTCTCAATTGGGCCTCGACCACATCTGTAGTAAGTGATGTTCGCTCCACCCAACCCCCCCCCCCCCCCCACCCCCGTCCTCCCCTTCCAAAAAGTGTAGTATCGTCGTCCAATCTTCCCGCAAAAGTGATGCACGTGGAGCATGTGCACTAATATCTCGTGCACTGAAAGTGATTCCCTGTCTGCCTTTTATAGCCGACTCGATATATTGCCTTGTTCCCCTCGCAGTATTATTTTGTAAATTTCATTTCCTATTATTAGTTTATTATAATGCATGGATGCATATTAACCTTTCTCTCTAGCATCGAAAAGCCGTTTTCCCAAATCACGTCTACACAATTTCACTAGTTCTGAAAAATCCTTTTTCACAAAATATTGAGTGTTTTTCAACGACTCTTTTACCGCACTAAGAATTTGCTTCCGATCTTTATTTTTTGTGAATTTGACTATCACAGAGCTCTTATTTTTGTCGGCTGACATAACCGTATGAGCTCTTTTAATGGCCACATTTTCAAATTCTGACCTGATCAAATAACACTTTATAAAATCTCTAACCTTATGCTTGGTGTCACTCCATGGTTCATTTATACTGCCAGAGATGCCGTTGAAACGCAGAATGTTTCCTCTGGAATGTCCCTCAAAGTTGCCCAGTTTTGAAGTTAGCCGAAAGAGTTTTGATTTTATATCCGCATTCTCTTTGTGCAATGTTTCATTTTCCGCCAGAAGATTATTTCTAGAATTAAAAATTCTATCCGTTTTGTTGTTTAACTGCGCTAAATCTGTCCGAAACACCGTTTTCATGTCTTGAAGGAAACTATAATATCCTGATCGTTTGTACCCTTTTTCGATTGTCGCTTCGATCTCTGTTGGGATTGTTGAGGTTGTTGATGGGACCAGAGTCTTAAATGCGATATAAGTGGAATACCTGCCACATGAGACTTGGGAGAAGCAGTATTTGAAGATTCTGCGAAGGAAATGGTTGTTTGACGTGATGAGCGTATTTCTGTACCGAGTCCGGGATTCGACACTACATCACCGCAGGTCAATGATAAAGCGGTCAAGCATAATGCAGTTCTTAAACCGCCTATAAATCCACGTACGCTATAACAACGTTATGTAAGGTCCGTATGTTAATACCTGGTCTATGCCGGGACGAAAAAGTCCAAATTCTTTGTCTGTAGTACATGCAGCCACATATATACTCATTCTCGAAAATGAAATCAGTATTGTCACAAGAGAAAAAACATGTCCGCCATTACCAATGGGACATTACTCCAACTGTGCTATGTCTTTCAACCAATCAATATAGCTCGGATTTGTTTATAGAGGGTCACCGAAGGAACGGTTCTACGCATTTCTGGCTAGAATTCAGACAAGCTATTCAATAAGAATTGCAGTTTTAAATTTTAACATTTTTCCCCTTTTCTGAATCCGCCTAGCTGTCTTATTTTTCAAGAAATCAATATGGCTTGAACAAGTTTTGTAATGGGTCACTCAAGGTACATTTCTGACAAGTTCTATTGGAATCCGACAAGCAGAAAACAAGAATTTGAAAGATTTGGCATTTCCCCAGCTTTCTGATGCCTTAGCAACCAAAGTTCTCACAATAAGTTATTTCTTTGAACATATTTTGAAGCAGATCATCAAATAAACATTTCTGTGCAGGTTGGTTGAAATTGATTTATTGGTTCTGGAGGAGATGCTGTTTTAAGCTTTAAGTTAACCACGACGGACGCTGCCTTCTTGTCAATAACTGCATGTCTTTGTTATTTGGTATTAAGTATTATGTAATGATACTCTACCAAGTGTATTCAAATAATCAGAGGGCAAGACAAGGGGAAGTAATCTAGTCTTTTCGCCACAATAGTTCGCGTATAACTCAATTAAACCCTTTGCTGTGGGTACTCAAAAGAATTGTCTCACTAAGTACTCACAACATAGGGTTTGTGTGTCAGATACTGATTTTAGAACATGAAAAATTCGCCTTATCTAGAGCTCTGAATAATGCACAAGGGTTGTTAAATGGACAAACTCTGAGAGCACTTGTTTTACATAGAAAATAGTTGCATTGTACATGTACATGTTTTTAGTGCCAAATATATCTTACTCGACATATTGTTTAAGGTAGAACGCGCCTCTAAAAAAATATTCGAATTTCCTCACGAAATTTTGCATCACCATAATACAGCATATGCCCAATAAGATTATGTTCTTACTTTTTTCGTATCTAAAACAGTTTTTAAACTACGAGACCTCAAAGTATACCACTGACGTCACTATTTAGACGTCTCTCAAATGTCCCTAGTTAAAACAACAGTAGCTGATAGTTTGGTCAATTTTAGGTTGATAGCTGCGAAATTATATCACGATTTGCATCTTAAGAATACCTTCACGTACATGTAATTTTCTTCTTTGTGTCGTACGTTTAAAAAAAATAACGCGTCTATAACGTCACTTTTCAGGAGCGAAATGACGTCGCGTTTCGCGTAAGAAAAGGCGCCCTTTTTTCATTTAAAAAAAATCTGTACATTTAATTTTTGATTTTTTTTAATCTATTCATTTATAATTTTATTAAAAATCGTTTGATATCAAGAAAAGTATACCTTACCGACTTCGTTTTTTCACAATATCAGTTTATCTAACCCCTACTGTAGTGCATCACGGAGCGTGAAATGCATTAAAATGACAGGTTTGCCTCGAAAGCTACTCATCACTTAACTTGAAGAAAGTTACCGAAAAACATCAAGCAAATAGAGAACTCTATCCTTTACCAAGAAAACGTATTGTGGACATATAACATTTTGTCCAACATTTTGCAAACAGCTGTAAAATTGTGAAAATTATTTAAATATCGTAGATTTTATAAAGGAAAACACTAACTAAGTTACATTTTCGCTGCCGGCATTGCCGCGCTGTGTCTGCTATACATACATGAAACCGATCGAAAGGAAGGAAGGGGTCCTTTACACATAGCATCAAGGCATCCTTCAGCAAGGTAAAGCTTTTTTTATTATCTTACTTCATACATCTTTAAATAAGGATATATGTGCATATAACCATATAGTACAACACTCGTTATAAGAGAAAAATAATAACTTTCGTTGCACATGCACTTTACCGGGAATTAATAATTATATATCGCGGGAGGACATTCCCGAACATCCTTCTCTCAAATTTAATCATGACTGTCTCTCCTATTTGTTAACCACTTCCAACATACAGCAGATACCTTTTGAAAATATTGTGGCAAAAGGTGAAATTGCTCATTATAAAAATGTTTTATATTTCTCACAACAGTTTCGCAATATTAAATAATTATTCTTTGTTCTTTGAGTATTTAATATTTTTATTTTTTTTTCGAAATGTTTTGAAAGTTTTAAGGAGCATATTTATTATACGTGGGAAAGTGATTTGTAAAGAAATCTAAATACATCCTATAAGTTATTCAATTAAATTCCCAATTGTATCGCCTCGATACATTGCGCCCGGTAAAGTGCAGACTAACATAATTTTCAGTTATAGGTCAACACCTGCTGTAATAAATTCTTACCATCTTTCAGAAATGTTGACCTATTCACAAGATGACGAATGGCTTCCACCAAATAACTTTTTAAAGAATGGAGCGAATAGTTGGGCCTATTGTAGAGACAAAGGCCCGTGAATCTTGTGAAAGGACGTGCGCTCGAAAACACTTTGATGAGATCGGCTACCCTTTCTACATTTCCAGCGGTAGACGATTCACGTTGTTACTATTATTATTTTTTTTATCATAATTATGATTCCGGTCAAACGAAATTTAAAAACAGGCATGTGACATTTGCATTACCCCTTCCACGAATATGGGCCATGTCCGATATCTGTAACATATTGAAGCGTATAATGCATTAATTGTGTTAAATAATTAGGGTAAAGTAAACCCTTTCCCATTGTAGACGCATTCTGAAGCAAACGAATATTAAAACATTGCAACAAAAGAATAAATTGTTCATCTTCTACTTTTGCCACAGCGTTTTCAATTATATTCAATAATGAGACTTACATTTATAGAGAATATCCATATGTTTTACTAAATGTTTTTAAAGTCGTCTGCTGAAGACATTTTGAACTGAACACTTGCATAATAATGTAAAATGTCCTTCACTATGATGGCTCAAAAATGTTTTATTCTAACGGAAATGTGTTTCACAAAAACACCAATAGAGCTCCCACTAATAACGTTCTACTTATTCTGTTTTTAGGGATTTCAAAGGAGTGGGGATATTTCTAAAATCAATTCTATATCCGTCGTTGAATAAGTAAATAGGAATTTGTCTTTTGATTATAAAATAATGGTGTAATAAGATATACTGAAAAGACGCTTTTTTTAACAGATGAAGTTGACTTTCTGTACGAAACACCGTTCGAAACACAACAGCCTTCCCAACGTCTTAAAACGCCAATGTAAACTGACACTGATTAAAAGAAAACTGGTATAGAGCCGGCTTGAACTGATTGGGAACATTACATGTTAGATATGTTTTTAATTAATGTACATGTACATAACAAACAGTGTATAGTTTGGGTGTATAGTCTATTGATAAACGTCTACAATGAATAAATCAGAAAAAGAGACGATTTTGGAAAAGTATTATTTCAATCCTAAAAATGCGGGTGCATATATGGGTCCACACAAAGTGTTTATTGAATTGACACCTAACTCAACGCTTTCATTATCAGTTTGAATTAAAAAAGGCGACGTTCCCTTTGAACAAGAAATAACGATTCTAATGTTCATCATATACTAAAGATGTCAGCGATTTCAACTTCTTAAAACAGTGGTCGCATTTTTATTAGAGAATTCACGTACACATTTATGAAACACCTTTTCACATTTTAAAAATCCCCCGTCTTGTTCATGATGACATATTTAACTAAAGAAGTTTATTCTTGTAAACAGAAATATGTTGTTATCATTTTCTTCCCACGCTTTCCAGTTTAAACGAAGTCATTCCGTCGACATTGACATACCCGTAAATAGTCATTTTAATATGATAATTCATATTTCCTACGTAAACATATGATGCTGAATTGCTTGAGAAATGTTACTCTTTTTTTTTCTTCTTCTGTTCTATGTGTCTGAAAATGCTGATCTACATCAAATTAAATGTGGAATCCGAAAATACCCCCACGTTTATCATTTTATTCTGTTCTCTCTTTTCATATGCACCACTTTTAAAGTAAAACATTTCTTTTCGCGATTATAAAGGAAAACATCATGTTTCTCAAATAGGATTCATTACATAAATGTATGAGGAAAGTGGGGTATTAAAATGATTAATGTGTTTGGGGTTTTTTTACGACCGACTCACGATATGATCTTTTGTACTGTATTTCGAAATATATAGGTCCATCCGTGACCTATAATGTACCCTTACTCTTTCTGTTGTGTTATTATTTTTTTTCTTTAACACAAGTCACGTTCAGTCTGTATATAAATACGATATTGTTTAAAAACTGTTCGCTTTATTTTCCATTTATAACGATTTATACTCTACCTTTTATTAAAATTGCATTCAAATTGTGTTATAATTGGATATAACTGACCATGGTAATACTTAAGTGTGAGATCACTTTTTTCAGCTAAAAGACAAGTTTTAGTCATGTCATGTGGTTTTTATTTCGCAATCCTGTTTCAATAGAACGGATGGATGATTGAACGTGTTCTAGTTTCCTCCCTCCTAAAAAATGAGAGATGGTTACGTGACACGACACAATGTACGTTTATCAACAAATCATTATTAAATACCAAGATCGGTATGCATTTCTTTCTTCTCTTCTGTATACACAATTCAGTCAAATGCTTCTACAGTGGTTAACGTCGGGGATTGAAAACCGGGCGTCCCTGGTTCAATCCCCAGTCGTGTCACAACGGTCATGGTAGAGTGCCTTAAGCAATGCACATTTTCTAGCCTAGTACTGGTTTGTTTACTCAGGGATCATAAATAATTGAACTGTCGTCGTGATATAACTGAAATAATGTCGAAAACGGCGTAAAACCCCAATAAAACAAACAAACATATGCTTCTACAACTTTCGCAATAAATGTCAAATTTAAAATAGCTCATAATCTGATCTTATTCTTTAAAACCTTCAGAGCACGCTTTTCATGTGTTGCGCTATCCATTTACGCCCACGTAACTCCAGTTCGAATCATATATATATACGCAGTTTTCGGAAAACGAGTTATAACACGTTCTCACGTAAAAACATTATAACACGTTACACATATTTTATAAGTATGGATAGGGAGGATCATATATTATTAAATTTTACTGCCGACTGAATAACATAACTGCAACAAGGACCATTGTTCCAGCTTACACATCATGTATATCTAAAATACACTCTTTTTAACGTCATAACTGAATAGGTAAAGGGGTGAGATAAACTGAAATTGTGAAAAAACAAAGTCGGTTAGGTATATTTTTCTTGATATCAAACGATTTTTAATAAAATTATAAAAGATTAGATTAAAAAAAATCAAAGATTAAATGTACAGATTTTTTAAAATGAAAACAAGGCGCCTTTTCTTACGCGAAACGCGACGTTATTTCGCTCCTGAAAAGTGACGTTATAGATGCGTTATTCTTTTTAAACGTACGCCACAAAGAAAAAGATTACATGTACGTGAAGGTATTCTTAAGGTGCAAATCGTGATATAATTTCGCAGCTATCAACCTAAAATTGACCAAACTATCAGCTGTTGTTGTTTTAACGAGGGACATTTGAGAGACGTCTAAAAAGTGACGTCAGTGGTATACTTTGAGGTCTCGTAGTTTAAAAACTGTTTTAGATACGAAAAAAGTAAGAACAAAATCTTATTGGGCATATGCTGTATTATGGTGATGCAAAATTTCGTGAGGAAATTCGAATATTTTTTTAGAGGCGCGTTCTACCTTAAGCATGTGACGTCTCTTCAAGTTCTTATAAATCGGGTAAGCGATATATAACCATCATGGTCCACTAGTAAGTTTTAAAGTGATGTGGCTTATGTCAATTTCATTTCAGGCGGATCAGGCTAAAGGTTTGGCTCAACAAGTATGTCAGGCAGCATTGGATTATATTAGGCCATCTAAGAAGTCAGACAAGACATATTAAAGGAATTGGGTCGCATAAAACAAAAAAATATGTTTTCGTTCCATACACTTAACCAAACTTATAACTGTGCACATTTTGATTGTGACTAACTTTTTTATTCATTTTACACGAAACTTTGAATATTAGATATTGAGGCAGTTCCGATCATGATCATTCGGTCAGATTTACTAATGTATGAAGAATAGTGCCTAAAACCATGAATCGGAAAATCAGCAAATGCACGGGGGAAATGGTGGGTTGACGAACAATTATGTTAGCACATGGTCCAATTGGAAAGTCTAGCAATACCCACATCCAAAATACACACAATTGGGCGGTTATCAATTGCACTTTTCAAAGCGACAAAGTGTTAAATAAATATATACCACCATCAGTTCTTATTAAAAAATAATCGTTGAAAATGAATTAAATGTTTGCCATAGCATTTTCAGTTTTTGCGCGACGAATAGGAGTCCTTATTTACAAGTTACGAAACCTGACGCAGAAATTCAGCGCATCTGACGATGTAACATACACAAAAGATATGCTTAGGTTTACGTCAGGTCAATATGGCGGCGTTGTCAAACAGTTATTAACAGTCAGGATGGACACACGTGCTAACCGACTTCTCTCCAATCCACGAGATAATCTGTTTCGACAAATTGCAGTTTTGGCTTTTTCAACATCTTCACCTCTATCAATGTTTTGTCTTCTTCTCTAAAGGGTTACAAATTAATACGATAAAATGACATATATCATTTCAATATATCATGACATTTTTCGCACGATCAGGAAAATTTGTTCAAAATACTGCCAAGTGTATACCTGCATAGCTATAAGTTTTTTGTTAAGTGTATGTATGTGTGAAAGGGATATGTTATATTGTGTTAATTTTTGGAGCATCCATGTCTGATCCATTTCTCTTGTAAGCTGTTTACCTAATATTATAGTTCGTTTGTGTTAGATGTTTTTAATATTCCAAAGGGGAAGGAATTAAAATATCTAAAAAGTGCATGTTTTATGATTGAAAAAGTTGAAAACTTTGTGGGATAGAAGATATCTTTGGTATGCTCTTTTGGTATCCTTTCTCACATACACAAAATATAATACAAAAAGTGGAAACTATCTATAAACGAAATCTATATATGAAAGAACAGTTATTGAATTTTGAACAATGTTTTCAAAAATCGTCTGCTGTCAAAGCGTCAGAAAGCGTCTGTATGAGAGAAAGGATAACGAAAGATATTGTGGACTCTCTAAACTCTAAACTCAGAATATTTATCTTGATTATATTTAGGCTGAGTTTGACTATGGGGGCTGTCAGGTCAAAAGCAAATGTTATGATAACTCAACTAAACGTTTCTGATTAATACGTAATAATAATAGGATTTCACTACTGGTGTGGGTCATTTGTGTAGTTTTAAAGACTTAAATAAAAGTTTGCTTTAATACAGTTGTTCTTGATTGATTGCTTTAATACAGTTGTTCTTGATTGATTGGGGTTTAAGGCCGTTTTTAACAATTGTTCAGTTATATCAGGCGGCCAGTTCACCTACTCATGCATTTCCTGATGTTCTCACACCAGTACTCCACACAACAATCTTCCCAAGCAACTGACTTAGCCCATTGGTGGAAGACGAATAAACGTATGTCGCATTGACTTTTGTCAATCCTCGGAAAGAAAGTTGGCCGAGCCGGAATTCGAACTCACAACCCCTGGATTGACAGCCCGCGTAACTACCGACTGAGCTACCGGGTCTCGGCCCACAGGTGTTCTTGATTGTTACATACCTTAAACAGAAAATTCGTTGATGATCCGTTTTCAGCAACTAGATGAAAGAATTTATGACGCATCGACAGCTAAGGTCATTTAGCGCGCATTTAAATTTTATTTTTCATGTTCCCTGGGTGAACAAACCAGTACTAGGCTAGAAAATGTGCCTTGCCCAAGGGCACTCCACCATGACCGAATTGCCGCGACTGGGGATCGAACCCGGGACACCCGGTTTCGAAATCCCCGACGCTAACCACTCGACCACAGCGGATTCCAGCAACTAGATGACAGATATTAATTAAACATTTACGTTAATCTAAATTGAATCCTTTTCTGAAGCAAACTACATGCGACGTACATTCATCCTCCAACATTATGAAACATAGTGGATGAAGGAGACATTTACCAAAACAAGACCAGAGGCACTAAAAGTCATCTCTATAAAAAGTCAAAACTGAAAGGGAACATGTGCCGTATTTAAGCCACGCCCATCGACATGCATCACAAACAAACCAACAATTAATCGTTAAAAACTACCAGGTTCTCATGCGTCACATGGCGTTTGTTTGTGATGCAGAATCGGCGTTCGAGTGTTCTGCACATAACATGTAGATTTTTGATTGGCTAAAATATTGCAACTTGTTTGCATATCCGTTCTATGAATTACATATTTAGAACCACCTTTCATGATAATGTACGTGTCGCGATCCCGATAGCCTAGTGGTTATGCGGTCGGCTTCATGAGCGAAAGGTATACGAATCGAATCCCTATATTGCCGGTTGGTGAGATGCTTACCTAGATACTTACCTAGATGCCAGTTGGTACCTATGATCAACACACACTTTAAATACTTTACATTTGTACTTATACAATAATAGCAAGCGAATTTCATCATTTCAATAAAAACAACATTTCTATTGAAAAAAAATGATAAAACCAGAGCTCTACATAAGGGGCATTTTTTCATGTTCTCAAATCCTTATTTCACACTCTAACCCTATGCTATAGGTATTAAAGATAACCGTCTCAGTGAGACTATTCTTTTAAGAACCCACAACATAGGGTTTTCTTGAATAATAAGAGAGCTTTTGTAGGGAAAAGACCGGTTTACTACCCCTTATCTACATGTAGTCCTCTGGATAAAACATCCGAATACGATTTTATCTATCCAGACATGCAGGTCGACTGGTCCTGGATCACCATCAAGGTTGAATCTTTGCATCTCGCCTTAGCGAACTCGCATCTGAAATGATGAAAGGCTGTGATATACGTCTGTAGTACACTACATGTAACTTTTAAAGGTGCTGAACTCCAGGTGGAGATTAAAATCTTGAAATGTTGAAACTTCTGCAAATATTGCTAATTGTGACAACAAAGTACAGTAAGTGATAAATAGTTAAAAACTATTTTGGAAGTAAATGTTAAAGACAGTCAATTGAAGGCATGAAAATGTACACATATTTGCTTACTTAGTATGTCTACCCAGTAAAAATGAAGCATAAAAAATCACTATTAATATTTCAATACAACTTTTGAAGAGTTGTATAACTTTGACTCTACTACCTATAATATGGAGTTCAACACCTTTAATGAGAGCGGATCTTCATCCACCGATCATATAACTAAGATCTGTTTCGGTTAACCGTTAACGACCCACCGATCATATAACTAAGGGCTGTTTCGGTTAACCGTTAACGACCCACCGATCATATAACTACGGGCTGTTTCGGTTAATCGTTAACGATCCACCGATTATATTACTAAGGGCTGTTTCGGTTAACCGTTAACGATCCACCGATTATATTACTAAGGGCTGTTTCGGTTAATCGTTAACGATCCACCGATCATATAACTACGGGCTGTTTCGGTTAACCGTTAACGATCCACCGATTATATTACTAAGGGCTGTTTCGGTTAACCGTTAACGATCCACCGATTATATTACTAAGGGCTGTTTCGGTTAATCGTTAACGATTCACCGATCATATAACTAAGGGCTGTTTCGCTTAACCGTTAACGATCCACCGATCATATAACTAAGGGCTGTTTCGGTTAACCGTTAACGATCCGACGATCATATAACTAAGGGCTGTTTCGGTTAATCGTTAACGATCCACATGCAGATGTATTTTAAATTATCTGCAACAGACGACGTTTGAAAACAGTGTGGGAAAATGAGAATAGCTAATGATGAGTCAAGCCGCGAAATAGATTTGATATCCGCTCTAATAAACTTACTGGTTGGGATAAAGGTGACTATTACAACTCCGTATTTGACCAAATATGGTAATGGTTCGTCACTGAACTATGATTTTACGTCATTCAACTTACTGGTTGGGATAAGGTTGACCATCGGAAGCACACAGAATTTCCAGTCCGGTTGCGCATGACACTGACGCTGCGTTTTGACAGAAAACGTTTTGAATAATGGCGGCCAATGGGTCGGTTGTTGGAGCTACAGTTGTAGTGGCTGTGCTGGTTGTAGCTGGAGCTGGTGCAGAAGTACTTGCCGCCTGGGAAACGGGAATTGAAGCTGCTGTTGTTGTATCCACAATTGGTGCGGAAGTGCTCGGTGCTTGGGTAACGGGAACCATTGTTGCTGTTGTCGGCGCACCAGTTGTCGGACATACCCCGTGGCTGACCAAGGTTATTGGGTTATCGGAGTGCAAAAATTCGCACAAAGCGTGGACGAAGTGGCAGCTGAAATAAATGAAACAAACAAACATACGTTTAGAAACAAAAAGCTAACCTCAACGAAAATAAACGATATGACACGTTTGAACAGGTACTATTTGAAACAAGCCCTCCAACGATTCCAAAAGTCTCGCCGGTGTTGTGGTAGAGTGTCCGCATGAAGTGCAGTTTTCGATCTCCAGCCGGGTCATACCAAATACTTTAAAAATGATAAAAATGTTCTCCCTCTTTGGCGATATGGGTTTTTTGGTGAGCATTACCACAGACTCGCTGGTCACATTTGTCAGAATGAATGGACCAGTACTAGTGGCCCCAATTCCACTAACGATACCTAGCGGTAAGTAATACTTTTAAAAATACTTAAGAACGTATTGCATCGTTTTTGATTCTCTAATAAAAAGGCCAAAATATTTCATTTCTTGATAAGTATTGTTAGTCAGCAAGCTAACTATTTATGTCAACATAAGCATTTAATTAAAAACATCCTAGCATTTTCTTTTTTTACAAAATATTAGCGAAACAGAAATTATGAAATATGCTCATAGGTACTGATGATTTAAGTATTACTGAGCGCTAAGTAATATTGGTGGGATCGGACCCTCGTAACTTAACAAGGAAATGCCGTGATATGACTGAAACAATGTTGCAAGCGGCGTTAAATACAAACAAACACACACAGATTCCAAAAGCAAATTCAGAAAACATATCGTTTGCGATTTCTGTTTACGAATACTCAGTTTACACGTGTGGTCAACATATGACCGAAATTGTTCATAGACGCATCCCAATTAAGTAGTTCCCATATACAAACGCATTGTTACGCATCTGAAGAAGACGGAAATATGTGTTGCAATAGGAGATATTGTTTCATTTGTCACACTGAGTTCAACTCTTTTCTATAATTATACTTTCATTTAAAGAGAGTTTCCATATATTTGTTAAGATGTTTTAAAAGTCGTCCGCTGCAGATTTGTCTTATGTGGGAAAGGGTCTACACAGAACGTAGTGTCGTTGACATTTCAAGAGTTTGCACAGAGAGTATTAAAAAAGCCCGAATAACTTGTCATTCGAATATAGTTTGAGGGACCGTGACCAGTGTATTACCACGTGACCGTGTATAACTATGCAGCCATTGTCTTCCAGGGTTTACACGCAGTTGGAAATTATCAGATTAAAGCATTATACTCACTGATCTGGATATGTCTTTCCATTCGATGCACAAATGTGTTCATCGTGGACTGTCACATGTTGTGTACAGTCCACGATCAAAAGCTCCAGGCATAATTTGTCGTTGTAATGGACCCCGAGGGATTCAAAAGCGCTGTCTACTTCGGTATGTGACGGTGTTTCTCCAGAGTTATGGCCGCCACCAAGTGCTCGCTTTTCGGCAGCAACGCTACCTGTATTGAAACGTGTTTGAACAATTACTAATGCATATGTTCAAGCCTAGTACAGTGGAACCTCTGTATAAAGATCACCATTTGTAAGGCATCAATCTGCTCTTTGTTCAAAGGTGGTCTTTATTTGCAGAGTCATTTTTGCAAAAGATTATTTATTGGGAAACAAAAAGTATGTTCGCAGGGAATTGCTATTACAATGTGGTTCTAAGCACAGGTTTGACTGTATTTGTAAGTCACCCATGAATCATAATTAAATGCTGTCTACATAATATTTAAAGTTGAGAAATTCTAATAGGTTTGGCTACACAAATTTATATCATATATTTAAAAACGTGTTTCGTGTTTTTCGAATCAAACAGTATTTCTTAAGCCATAAAATGCTGATTGCCGCGCTAACATCCAATTGCTGCATCTTGCAGCAACTCTTGTTGAAATATGATTTTGTTTTTTAAAGTTGTGAGTCCCTTTAAAAAGGTGCTGCGCTGTTCCTTATGGGCTCGGCGATTTCCGTCTGAAGTTGTAAGAGATCGGTATTGTTTGCGGACATGTCGTTAATTTCCGGTGAAGGATCTATATCGTCTATGGACGGAAATTGCCGAGCCGATGCTATTTACTGATGACGACCTCTTACGAAAATAGCCGTGCCATTAGAGGTTTTCTACATGTTACTACAATGAGATCATGAATTAGCCCATGATGCTTAGTGGTAAAGTAGGACATGTTCACTCGAGGCAAAATTGAAAATGATGTAAGTTTTTTGACAAACCGTTTCTCTTGAGGGTTTTCTTAACACTTTACTTTGCAACTATTTACACTTAACAGTATAATCATTGAAAAGAGTAATTTATTATTTTGCCGATAATGCTTTCAAAATTCGTCCGACGCGGGCTATCAATCCAGGAATTGTGAGGTCGAATCCCAGCCCGGCCAACATTCTTTCCGACGATTGACAAAAGTCACTGTGACAAGCGTCATTCGTCTCTCACCAAAGGGCTAACAGTCTATGAAGAAAAGAAGCTAGTTGCTTGGAAAATATGCTGTGTGGAGTATTTTTTTTTTTTTTTTTTTTTTTTTTTTTTAATATATTACTTTATTACCACGTGCATAGATATGTGAAGGTCGTGGCCATCCTCCCTCATACCTTACAGTAAATTTGTTTTAGTAGATCTATGTTAGAATATTAGGTTAATATTATGAATCAATAAATAGGGGGTCAAACTTATAAAAGGTTTTTAAGTTTTACACGTGTTAATAAAGCTATACATTTTTATGATGGGAAAAGGAAGCTTTAAAAGATAACAGAAAAACAAACAAACGAACAAAAATAAAAACATGCATTTTTCTGTTTGTAATACGAATATAAGTCCACATCAGAAGTTAAGAGTGGTTTTGTAACATATATCTTACAATTGTCCAGCTTTCTTTATCTGATTCGGCTTGTCTTTTGGAATTGTAAATGTTCAAGGCTAAACGTAGTCGATTTATTAGGCCATTATTTGAAGGTGTGATTAGTTTTGTTTTACACGAGTATATATAACGTTTTATTTCTAAAAATAAGATGTCCAGTTTAAAGTTGTTTTTACAAAACCCCAAGAGTATTTCTGAGCTTGTTATTTGTATAGTTTGATCTAGTTCCCTAATCTTATTTAAAATCATTTGTAGTAACGGTTTTACCTTTTCGCATTCATAGAACAGATGTATTAGAGTTTCTTCGTTTGATTCACAAAAAGAACACAAATTTGTTTCGACTAATTTCATTTTAAATAAGAGAGAATTTGTCGCTATTATTCTATGAACTATTCTTGTTTGAAACCATTGAATATAAGTGTCTTTTGTACATCTAAATTTATTACCATATGTTAATTTCCAATCAATGTTGGAATTTGGATACAGAGAAATCCATTTGGTCTGACTGGTAGGTACTTCTTGATTATGTATTAATGTATTATAGACATATTTATTAGTGTCTTTTTTAGTTAAAATTGGATTTAAATAGCAGTTAATGGAAGGGTTGTGATATCCAGAAAGTGAATTATCCGTTTTTAAAAAGTGTGTCTTTGTAATGAAAACATTAACTGTATTTCTAAGTCCATAGAAAGATAAAAAGTTTATTTTTTTACCAATACTATTTTCTATAAATGTTAAACTTATAAAGTTGCCCTTTTCGTCTAATATGTCTTTAACCAATCTAAATCCATTATCATACAATTCTGGTATAAAGACATGTTTATAATTGACCTTAAAATTCTCATTAAAAAATAAAGGCATATTCACTATTTGTTCCCATTCTTTAAGTTGCGATTTTTCAATAAAAAAAATGTACGACTTCAGTACATCGATCCAAAATTCATTTTTTATTGTTTTTGAAACTTGTACAGCGTATTGTTTTCCTAAATTAAACAGTTTATTAACATCAAATACATTATTGACTACTTCATAGCATTTATTATCTCCACAAGTGATTAAATTCTTCAGCCACTTTATTTTCATACTGTTTATATAACTTTTTACATCTATCATCTTTAAACCTCCTTCAGCATAGCTTTTAATAAAAACCTTTTTTTTTATTTTTTGCTTTTCCATCCCATACAAAATCTAACAATATATCATTTAATTGTTTTATAAATTCGTTTGTAGGTGATGGTAAACTTATAAACAAGTGTGAAAGTAGTGGTATTAATAGCGATTTTACGACTGTTATTTTCCCTATGGGTGTTAAATTTCTTCTTTTCCAATAAGATATACTATTTTTTAAGCTTCTTAACTTTGGTTCGAAATTTAGGTCGAACATTTTTTTAAGGTTTACATGAAAACAAATTCCAAGTAGTTTAAACTGAGTTTCTCCCCAAGATAATTTCCATTTAGTTTTAATTGAACGTGTACTGTATTTAAGTGATCCAATCCAAATAACTTTAGTTTTATCAAAATTAATTTTTAAACCGGACATTTTCGTAAAATTATTTATTATTTCTAAAACGTTATTTAACGAATTTTCAGAACCATCTAAAAGGAGAGTTGTGTCATCTGCAAATTGTGAAATAATGTATTCTTCGTCTTTACTCTTTATTCCTGAAATATTTTTACTGTTTCTTATTTTGCTGTTTAGAATTTCAGTACAAAGAATGAAAATATAAGCTGAAATTGGGTCTCCCTGTCTACAACCCCTTTTGACCGTGAAGAATTCTGATAAAAACCCATTTAATTGTACGCAGACTTCAGTATTATATAAAAATAGTCTAATCCATTTTTTAAACATTTCACCAAATTTAAAAAATGCCAAAGTTTTTTCAATAAATTTAAAAGACAAAGAATCGAACGCTTTTTCAAAATCAATAAGCATTAACAATCCAGGAACATGGTTTTCTTCACAATATTGCATAATGTCATACACTAGCCGTGTATTTTCGCCATAAATATATCCTTAATTAAACCCGTTTTTTTCATTTGATACTAAATGACTTAAAACATTTTTGAGTCTATTAGCTATAGTCCCCGAAGCTAATTTATATAAAACATTTAATAAAGTGATAGGCCTCCATTTTTTTAGGAATTGTTTCGGCTTGTTTTCTTTCGGAATACATGTTATAGTTGCTAGTTTAGTGTTTTTGGAAAAGGAATTTGATATGAACGCATAATTAAGTGCTCTTACTACAAAATGACATATTTTATTCCAAAATACTTTATAAAAATTCGACGAAAACCCATCACAACCCGGACTTTTGTCGTTTTTCATATCTTTCAAGGTGTGTGCAACCTCATGATAATTTAAAAGACCTTCTAAACTGGTTCTTTGATTATCGTTTAATTTATTTATATTACAATTTAGTAGGTCTGCTTCTAAATCGAAGTCATCTAATATATTTTGTTCATTGTATAGTTTTTCATAATATACCTTCGTTTCATGTAATATGTCATTTTGATTGTAAATGTGTTCGCCGTTTTCTTTTTCAATAAATGGAATAGCCTTGGAAGAAAAGTGTTGCTTTTCCAAGTTGCAAAAATAATTTGTAACCTTTTCACCATTATCAATCCAATTTGATCTTGATCTCACAAAACAACCATTTAGTCTATTTTTCCGTATTTCGGTGAGTTCTGTTTGTAACAATAATAATCTTTCTTTATTCAATTCATTTAAATTTGTTTCTAAAATTAATATTTCAGATGAAAGTTTGTTTTCACGATTATTTCTTTCTTTTATCTTATAACTTGCATATGAAATTGTGTCTCCACGAATTTCCATCAACAATGTTTCCAAAATGAGTTGATCATTTATGACAAATTGTAGATGCGATCTATCCATGGATAAAACATTATCAGTATTATACACAGGTACACAATACTGCAGTATGACATCATCAATTTTTTTGTTTACTTTATTTACATAATCAATATCATTTAAAAGTGAATTATTGAACTTCCAAAAACCTTTTCCGTGCTTAATTGTTGAAAAGTGTAGATCAAGCATAATTATTGAATGGTCTGATTTATAACTTACATCTATATCGCAATTTCTTAAAAATGGTTGAAGGTTATTTGATATTAAAAAGTAATCTAACCTTCCTTGTTGTAAAGGTGTAAATCTCCTCCAAGTAAACTTTCTAATATTTCCGTGTAATTCTCTGAAAGGGTCTATAATGTCTCTATTAGAAATACATGATAGTAGAACGTTTCTGGCATTTCTATTATGATTTGTTGATTTATAATTTGCATGATCTAAGGATGGGTTTAAGACTAGGTTAAAATCTCCACATAAAATGTAATTTTCTTTAGAATCGAAGGAATCGATTTCGTCAAAAACGTTTTCGAAAAAAAGTGGATCGTCCTTATTAGGCGCGTATATATTAATTAGGACAAATGTGTTGTCACAAAATGCTACCTCTACGGCTACATATTTTCCATTAATATCCTTTTTACAACATAAAACATTAATATCTAATTCTTTTTTAAAAAGTATAGCAACACCTTTCGAATTTGATTTTCCATGACTAAAATAACATTTACCGCCCCATTCTGAATATATGTCCTTTTCAATGTCTTCAATGAAATGGGTTTCTTGTAAACATACAATATCAGCATGCTTTTCCTTAAATAATGTTAATAAATCAAAACGTTTCCTCTTATTGTTTAGGCCTCGACAATTGTAAGACAATATCTTTAAACTATCCACACTCTCTCTTCAAAACGGATATTTTCACTATAGTAATATTTATGATTAAGAAGACAAAACCACCCTTAAAGTCATCATAATAGGGCATACATAAGGTTAACATTTCAAGAATCATCAAACTAAAATGCATGTTGAAAAAAAACACAATAAATATTTGGTAGTTAAATAACATAATGGGAAAAATAAATCCAAGTTACACAGTTCAATTTTATAATACACATGTGCATGTGAAGCACCTTATGTCGAAAACATTTCTACTGTTTTCCGTGATGCGATAACATTTATTATAAACAAGCTTTTAAAGTAGTGTCAGTGAAAATAAATACATATATAATTATAGAGCGAAGACGTTAGAGAAACTCGGATTGCACGGTGTAATACTGATGTAACTAATAGACCGTGACATACCCGTTTATCATTTGTCAGGTATAAAGTAGGTTTTTAAAAGTCTTCGTGCTGATAGTTTATAGGGAAAAGCTGGACAGGTCATTGCTCGGGTTTATGTTTTTACAGTACACTACAACCCTTTCACATTCTCACGTGCTATATGAGATTTTAATGAAAAGTGTAGATCAGGATCAGTCAGCACAAACCTGGAGTATAATCCCGATCCACCTTAAAATCGACAACACAGATTATGTCATCGCTTTTGTAAATTCTGATAGAAACGGGCTAAAATAACAACATCAAAACAAATTCAAAAGAACCACATAGTTCCTTTCAATAGAACACTTTTGAAATTTCGTAAGTAAAGTCAATACTACTTGGACATTGAAAAATAAATACTCAAAAATTAGGGATAAAAGTCCACATACAAAATTTGACCAAACTGTACCGATTAGATGTATATTAAAATATGTCCACACCAACTTCATGCGTATCAATCACACTGGGCCGCTGCTCCGGTAAAGGTGCTTGACCTTCAGTGTAATATATCTTTAAAGCTAAAATTCAGTATGGGTATCACTATAGTTCATTTCGGCGATTTCTTTACCATTTAATTATGTCGACACAGTGGTATAGGGGCATTTTTTGTTCATATTGTATCACACTGGGCCGCCACTCCGTTGTAGGTGCTTGACCTTCAGTATGACATTCATATACATGGATAGGGAACTTTAAAACAAATAGTAATACATGCTGTTACAGGAAAATATGTAACTAGTTAACCCTTGTTTCGATGGACTAACTTAAGCTAGCCATATGGATTCACATTATATTTTACATTTTTGATTAAATATAACATTTTTCTTTGCTAAGTTATACATCTATGCAAAATATATATTGACAACAAAGAATGAAATATTGGAGTAAAGTTGCACGGAAGGTGACGTTTGAGTATGCAGTTTAAGTATGAATGTGTGTGAATATTCAACTGTTGCTTTATTCTTGTTTTATAAATAGAAGCAAATGCTGGACATTCAAGAAATCGATCATTATGGATGTAAATGCTGATCTCGATCTACCCTAATCGCTTTTACGTTGTTGTTTCTTTATAAATATGTATATATATACATTTGTTTAAACACAAAGTAAACACATTAAGATCTTTGTTTCTTCTATTTTATAATTTTAAAGCAGACGACCGAAAACAGAGTTTACAGTATATAATATGTTTTAAGACTGTACGCATATTGTGATTCGTTGATTATGTATTATATTGGATATAGCACGAAAGTGGTCAGCTGTGATCTAGAGATCAAATCAACTCACCCCTCTCATGCTATTCTTCGTCTTTAATTTCAAAATGGTCTCGTGCAATTCAAAATACTTTCTACTTTTGCATCTTGTTACGTTTTGATCTAAATTCTGTTATGATATTCCTGATGTTTTCAAAAAGGTTAAATTTGATTCTTTCATTTTCGTGTGTAAGTCCGAAGACCGAGCCGTTGAAAAACCATGCACTCTGTATTTGTTCATGTAAAAATAGTCTGTTGATTAAGCCAGTGTTCATTTTTGTCACATCATCAACGATTCTGTTTCCAGCGTTTTTCAAATCTTTTCTTTTTCTCATGACCCTTGATTTCACATTGTTATTGACTTTTTTAATAATCACTGGTTTAATTCCAGATTTCTTTGTTGGTAGTCTGTGGATTGCGATGATTTCTTCTTTTGATAAATTAACCCCTTGTTTGTTTAGGACGGAGCTCACCTTTTCTGTTAAGACTTCTTCTGTTTCGTAATTTTCTTCCACAATGTCCATAATTTTAAAATTATTCTTTCGAGAGTACTGCTCGTTGTAATTTGCCATCTTCGTTACTTCATTCACTTTTTGTAGATTTTCTTTAATCTTTTCCTTCATTTCATAATTGTTGTTTTCAATAAGTTCATCCATGTTTTTCATTCTATCCTTCAGTAAGTTGTTTTCAAATGTAACTGATTCTATTTGCGACTGTAGGTGTTCACATTTTTCATTTACTGTTGTCATAATGTTGTTTTTCATTTGTTCTTCCAAAGACAGAACTACATCTTTGACTGTTTGAGCAATTAATTTCTCTACATCTTCTTTTTTCAAAATGGCTTTTAAGTCTGCTTTTATTTGTCCTAAATCAGACGACATGCTGTCCAGTTTACATTGAAAAGGACCCAGGTCTCCAAAGCTTTCGTCAGCATTTTCTAAATCAGATCTATTTAGGGTCTTATTTGGTGTTTCCTCAGTGTTTACCGTTTTCTTGTTTGTTTGTTTTGATCGACAGGTCCTCAGACTTTGACCTCGTCCCGCCATGTTGGTGTTGATTGGTAAACGTATATATTGTTTGAACCGTTATCGTTGTCACAACGTATACTGAACACCTAACTGTCAAAGTATGACTACTGCTAGGGAGCCGTAAATATTCTATTTATAGAGAACAGGTTTATAATGCTTTGTTACTCACTTAGACAAAGGAAAATGTTAAAGTATCCATATAATCAACTATACACAAATTATTTCCAAAATGTTTCATTAGTATCCGATAGTATCTTCCACTTGCTTCAAATTCATGTATAATGTCCACTACTTTGTCACTAATACCTGTGTAAAAGTCAAAAAGACTTCAGAGCAAATTTTCTCTGACCATTCTCAATAAAGCGACCATCACCTTGGAGTATTGGTTTGAGAAAGCTAGGAAACATATGAGTAGATAAACTGGTCGTGATATGACTGAAACATTATTGAAAACGGCGTTCAGCCCCAATCAAACCATCAAAATGCGTCTTACGCAAAAGCGTCAAGAAACGACGGTTAAAAAAGGCATTGACTCAAGTAATGTGCTATTAGTATAGTTCCAAACAGACTGTTTGTGTATTTAAAAAGTTGAGATACATGTTCTTGTTGTTGAGAAATGAAAAGAATATAAAACCACAAGACAAAAGACACACTGCACAATAAATTCAATGAAGCTTCAAGTTGACATTTTACCTAAATTTTCATTCTTGCAGTCGACTTTTGAAAACATTGTGAGAATTTAATCATGATATAACTGATCAGATTTTGAAAACATCAACAAAACAAACGGATGTCCTGGCTATTTTGTGGAAACGCCATTCAGCAAGACATATTGCCTAACCTTATACTCGTTTGATTACCCGGGGATCCATATTAAAGGAACTGTCGCTGTGATGTAACAGAAATAATGTTGAACACGCTGTAAAACCACAAAACAACAATCGGATGGGCAGTATTACTGGTCAACAGTGTTCGTCTGCTGTGGACGACTTTTGAAAACCTCGTGACAATAGTAAACTTTGCTTTCAACCTTATTCAATAATTATACTTACCTGAACGTAGAAAACGGTAGAGGAAGTTTTAAATAGGTGCAGTTCTACTTAGTTTCGACATTTGTACAGCTATTGAATTAAAGGCACGAGAAAACCAACATTGTGGATTCTGCGTAAAGTACCGACCCGGATCAGCCTAAGCATACCGCGCAAGCTAACCCGGACAGACAATGTTCGCTTCCTATGTTTTTTCTGTTTCAGGAATTATTACTCTATACCTTTATCTCCCCGGGACGGAATGTGTCGGCCAGGATCGATACATTACGCAGAGTCCACAATGTTGGTTTTCTCGTGGAACAGCTCTTATATATAGGCACGTTTAAAACCAACGAAGTGTTTTTTTTCTCTTTTTTACTATATATATAATACAAAGTAAGAATTCCGCGAGTGTGCAAAATATTCAAGACAGACTGATTGCAAATGCTTGTATTTTTCTATCACTAAAGGTAACGAATACAAAATAAAAGTATTACCTAACAAGAAAAGGCAGATGATATAAACCATTGTAGTCGTATTACAACACCTCTGAAAGGGAATCAACTTCCAAAAGAAATGTCACTGGTACTTCAATTGGGTCAAGTGCCTTCGTATACAATCTGTCATCTGCAGTCCTTATCTTTGAACCTTTCCGTAGTCGTGATTCCAAATCATGTCTTGTCCATACTGCACTGAATGTGTAGAGACATTGGTGGAATGATTTAAAATCTAGTTAATTAAGACTTTTGTTATTGGTTCTTTCACGCCGCTATCAACAATTGTTTAGTTATATCACGGCGTTTCCTCGATAAGTTACCAGTACCATTTTTCCATTTATCCAGATAGGATTGCCAATCAGAGTTAAATTTAAACATATGTATTAAACATTGTGTAGCAAATAAAAAATCATATTAATTAATCTCGAATTTTGCTTCTTGGATATTTTGTCTTCCGACGTAGCCGAGTAGTAAGCGTCTAGGATTTGCAACCGGTTGTCCCGGCGTCATGATGCATTGCAAATGGACAATGCACATTTCCTAGTAGCCTAGAAGTACTGGTTTGTATTATCGGGGATCATGAATAAGTGACGCCGTGATATAACCGAAACAGTGCTGTAAATGGCGTTAAACCCCATTAATACAAAATCCGGGATATTTTTGTCTTTTTTAAATAACAATATTTAAGTTCTAATAGCCACGTTCATAGTTATGTCATGTTATGCTCCCTTGATATGTGCTCATTAAGAATGGAAACCACTGTCTGACCTTTGCTTGAACCGTAAACGCCGGCTAAATGAATCTAAACGATACGAGTCAATGCTACAATTAGGTATTTCCTGTTCGCCGCGATATGACATTATCTTTTGAAAGCGGCGTAAAAACAAAAAACAGATGTAGATTCTAAAAGATATTGTGTCAAACATATGATCTGCGTTTAGGATCCATGTGAACTAGTGGGTCTTCATGAATCTGCGAACAGTAAGGACTTAGGCGAGTACGTGAATCCACATTGTCTCATCAATAACTCCACTGTCCGTACACAAGTCATTTAGTCATAGACGTATATCTTGACAAGACAACTAGAACTGTAGCCCAACTAGTGTTACGTCAGTTTAATCCTTTCCCATTTAAAGGTGCATTTTGAAACGCACGCAGCAGACGACTTTTGAAAACAAAGTGACATAATTTTTCAGGAATTATACTTTCATTTTAAGAGATGTTCCATATCTAGAGTGTTTGAACACATTGTAACGAGAGGAAAACTTGGTCATTACAAGCATTCTAAATTCTCCCTTTGCAACAATGTAATTTGTTCAGTAACTATTCCTTGATTTCTAGAGAGTTTTCATATCTTGTGTAGATGTTGTCAAAATCATCTGCTGCAGATTTGTTGTATGTGAGAAAGGGTTAAATGCAGGCAACGCGGAGTGTCATGAAGACTCCATTCTTAAAGACTTTACCCTTTCCCACAAACAACAAATCTTCTGCAGACGACTTTGCAAGTATCTATGCAAAAAACAAACACGGAAAAGCTCTATTTATGTAAGTGTAACAACTGAAAAAGGTAAAAACATTGTGACAAAAGGAGAAAATGCTTGTTTTGAGCAATTTCTAATCTTGCACCAATGTTTTGAAAAGTCGTCTGCTGCAGAGGCGTCCGAAAACTTTTAAATGTAGAAAATGATTAACTACTGTTGAACATCATGTTAAACCGCTATTATTTAATATTTTTTTTTAATGCAGATAAACAATGTCTGTCTTTCAAATCATGTTGTACAATTTACACATGACACACTTTCACGGTTTTGAACCCATTTCTTTTTGAGACTGCATACACGTACCATGCATACCAGATAATGCGGATTGACATAACACGCACCGCACTCGGCGAGTGCTATAGTCACAGGCTGTAGTTCTGATTTTGCACGTGTCCACTCGTGCACTAGGACAAGCTTGAAACGCACTATCTTAATTCTTTCCCCATTACAACGAAACCGCAGCAGACGACTTTGAAAATATCTAAGCAAGTTTTAGAAAATAGAGCTATTATTGAATCGAGTTGTAAACATTGTGTCATGAGCGATTTCTCTTTTTGTCACAATATATCTACAGAATCCCCTGCTGCAGAGGCGTCAGAAAGTTTCTATATGTGGGAAACGGATAATGCATTTGCTACCTGTGTAGATCACCTCCTCGGTGGTGTAGTGGCAGCGCGTCCGCCTCGGTGCAGGTTCAATCCCTGACCGGGTCATACCAAATATTTTAAACATGGCTGCCCTCCTTCGCGCTCAGCTTTGCGGGTTTAGCATGACGACTGACTGCCTGATGTCGGTATAAATGGATCAGTAGTAAAGGTAACTTACCCATCAAACTCCTTGATACAACTGACACATTAACATTGTTAAAAGCGGCGTAAACACCAACCAATCAATCAAACCTGTGTATATCAAACACATTTTTATTTTACTTGAGCAGTTTCATCTTAATCTGTCCAAACAGATCTTTATCTGAGACTGTTGGATTTGCATAAATCCCGGCAAACGTGAACAATGTCATTTACTGATACACACCCAGATTGTCAGATAAGCTTCACTCTTTTAAATGCTGATTTTTTTAAAATGAACCGGTCCAGCTTTCATTTTGAAGAATCAGTAGCCAATTCTATGAATATCATATATCATATCATATGCCATCATTATAGATTCTGACCAAAAGTCGCCGACGCACCGGCTTTTCTGGCTCTTTTCTGTTCACACAGGCTGCACACACTCAAGAAGTCAAAGGGTTCAACAGTCGAGGTTGAAACACCTACTGATAAAACTATCTGACATCTGTAGAAAACTAGAAATGAATGTTTACTTATTTCAATAGACATCAAAAAGGTGTAGTAACAAGAGATGTTGTTCAGAGTGAACACACTATTTTCAAAAGTCGTCTACCACACCTGCGTCTGAAAGTCGGAAAGCTGTTAAGGCCTATCGAGTCACTGTTTTTACAGATCGTAATCTATTAATGTGGTTGTGAATTACAAAATGAGCTTTTTTTCCTGTTGCCACAATGTTTTCAACTCTATTTAATAATCAAACTCTCCATTATCGAAATGTTCCCAGATTTTTTTCTTCAAAGACGTCTGCTTCAGATTTGTTATGTGTGGAAAAGTGTAGTGAAGCATAGATGAAAATCTATCATCACGTTAATTATATCTGATAAACAAGAGGGCCATGATGGCCCTGGATCGCTGATTTATTTTCTCACTTTAGCTGTATAAGCTCCGCTCCCTGGCGGCAATAGTTTAAGACCAATCAACTAGCCTTGAAGGAATCTGATAGAGGGTCACCCAAGAAACATTTTCACAAAACTATTTGAAAATCGGCCCGACACTTTTGGAGGAGAAGATTTTTTAAGTTTTCACTATAGCCATATAATGCAAAATAGCACTGCCCACTGCCGGTCATGTTTTTCGGCCAATCAACATAGCTTGAAGGAATCTGAAAGTGGGTCACTTTAGGAACTTTACTACAAAATTATTTGAAAATCGGCCTGACACTTTCGGAGAAGAAGATTTTTTAAGTTATCACTATAGCCATATAAGGCAAAATAGCCACGCCCCCCTGGCGGCCATGTTTTTCGACCGATCCAACTCGCCTGAATGAATCTGATAGAGGGTCATCCAAGGAACATTTCTACAAAATTATTTGAAAATCAACTTGACACTTTCGGAGGAGAAGATTTTTTAAGTTTTCACTATAGCCATATAAGGCAAAATAGCCCCGGCCACCTGGCTGCAATGTTTTTTGACCAATCAACATGGCTTGAAATAATCTGAAAGAGAGTCATCAAAGGAGCATTTCTACAACATTATTTGAAAATCTGCCAACCAATTTGGGAGGAGAAGATTTTTTAGGTTTTCACTATAGCCATATAAGGCAAAATAGCCCTGCCCACTGGCGGCCATGTTTTTGACCAATCAACTCTGATAGTGGGTCACTTAAGGAATTAACATTTATACAAAATTATTTGAAAATCGGCCTGATACTTTCGGAGGAGAAGATTTTTTAAGTAAGCCCCGCCCCCCTGGTGGACATGTTTTTTGACCAATCAACATGGCTTGAAGGGATTTGATAAAGGGTCATCCAATGAACATTTCTACAACATTATTTGAAAATCGGCCAGACACTTTCGGAGAAGAAGATTTTTCAAGTATTCACTATAACCATATAAGGCAAAATAGCCCCGCCCCCTCTGGCGGCCATGTTTTTCGACCAATCAACATGGCTTAAAGGAATCTGGTATGGGGTCATCCAAGGAACATTTTTACAAAATTATTTGAAAATCTGCTAACCAGTTTGGGAGAAGAAGAATTTAGATTTGTTTTCATTTCGTTTCCATGGAAACCAAAATTCTGCATGGATTCCACAAATTTGAAGGAAATCTGGTGAGGTCATTGAGAGGATGCTTTATGTGAAGTTTCATCCCAATTAACCCACTGGCTACTGAGGAGAAGAAGTTGACGCACGAGGCACGACGGACGCCGGAAAAGAGTGAGATCGAACTACGCGGATATGCAGTTAGTTTTAATTATAAACTGTTCCCAAATTTACCATGGCTCATCTTTGAAGATCGCGATTCATTGGCTATCTGTATATGCTTCGAAACGTATTACCCAATAACACTTATATCATATATCCGGAATCCGTCGTGGCCGCGTGGTTAGCGTCAGGGATTTGGAACAGAGAGACCCGGTTTCGATCCCTAGTCACAGAATTCGTGGTGGAGTGCACTTGGGCAAGGCACATTTCCTAGCCTAGTACTCGTTTGTTTTCCCAGGGATCATGAATACGTGAACTTTCGTTGTGATATAACTGATCTTATGCTGGAAACAGCGTTAACCCCAATAAAACAGATACGAAGCTTATATCATTAATTATTTAATAAGATTTGTTAACGGTATTGGATAATAGAGCATTGAGTCAATTACAATCAAACTTGTCATGATTATTGATTTTTTTATGTATTTTCCGTCTAGTTACAATCTCGTGGTTCCGGTTTCAGTGGAAGGTAAGTTCTGGCTGTGTACATTCCTTCCAAGTTTCCCTGAAAGTGAAAGGGTTTAAATCAGCATAGTGAACACTTTCCACATACAAAAAAAATGCAGCAGACGTCTTTGAAAACATCTAGACAAAAATATAGAAAAATTATTGTTTTATATACGAGTATAACTATTTTTTTTTTTTTTTAGTTGGAAAGTTTTCTTTTACGTAAAACAAAAATATTTTTTTGGAGTATGGTTATTTTCAACTTTGGTATAGTCTTCCGGACATTTAGAGTCGAGCCGCGATAACTCAGTAGGTAACGGCGAGGGATATCAATTCAATGATCTTGAGTTCGAATCCCGGCTCGGCCAATCCGATGATTGACAAAACTAATTGGTGAATGGCATCATTAGTTTTCCACCGATGAGCTGAGTAGTCTACGTGGAAAGACAGCCAGTTGCGTGAATCAGGGAAAACATGTTGAGTACAGGTGCAAAGTGTCCAGTAAACACAGGGTAGATGAACTGACTAGACTACATGTACGTGGGAAGATAGCCAGTTTCGTATATCAGGGAAAACATGTCGAGTACAGGTGCGAGTTGTCCAGTCAACACACGGTAGATGAACTGACTAGACTACGTGGAAAGATAGCCAGTTTCGTGAATCAGGGAGAACATGTTGAGTACAGGTACGAGTTGTCCAGTAAACACACTGTAGATGAGCTAACTTCGTGGGAAGACAGCCAGTTTCGTAAATCAGGGAAATTATATTGAGTACAGGTGCGAATTGTCCAGTAAAAACACGGTAGATGAGCTTACTAGACTACGTGGACAGATTAAGCCAATTTCATGAAACATGTAAAACATCTTTAGTACAGGTGCGAATCCAGTAAACACACGGTAAATGAATTGACTGTATACGTGAGAAGACAACCAGTTTTGTGAATCAGGGAAAACATGTTGAGTACAGGAGCGAGTTGTCCAGTAAACACACGGTAGATGAACAAACTAAACTACGTGGAAAAATAGCTAGTTTCGTGATTTCAGGGAACTGACTATGTGGGAAGATAGGCAGTTGCTAGACTGTCTAGACTACGTTGTGAGACAGCCAGTTTCGGGAATTAAGTAAAACAGTTGCTAGTTGTCCAGTAAACATACGGTATATGAACTAACTAAACTACGTGGAAAAATAGCTAGTTTCGTGAATCAGGGAACTGACTACGTGGGAAGATAAGCAGTTGCTTGTATCAGGGTAAACATGGTGAGTACAGGTGCGAGTTTTCCAGTAAAAACATGGTTTATGAACTGACTAGTATACGCAGGAAGATAGCCAGTTTCGTGAATCAGGAAAAACATGGTGAGTACAGGTGCGAGTTGTCCAGTAAACACACGGTAGATTGACTGACTAGACTACGTAGTGAGACAGCCAGTTTCGTGAATCAGGAAAAAAACATGTTGAGTACAGTTGCGAGTTTTCCAGTAAACACACAATAGATGAACTGAACAGTGTAGGTAGGAAGACAGCCAGTTTCGTGTATCAGGGAAAACATGTTTAGTACAGGTGCGAGTTGTCCAGTAAACATACGGTAGAGGAACTGAATAGTCTACGTGGGAAGATTCATGAAACAAGGAACATTAGTAAAGGTGCGAGTTGTCCAGTCAACATACGGTAGATGAACTGTCTACGTGGGAAGATGGCCAGTTGCGTGTATCAGGGAAAACATATTGAGTACAGGTGCAAGTTTTCCTGTAAACACACGGTAGATTAACTAACTAAATTACTTTGGAAGATAGCCAGTTTCGTGAATAAGGTTAAACATATTGAGTACAGGTGTGAGTTGTCAAGTAAACATACGGTAGATGAACTGACAAGACTACGTGGGAAGATAGCCAGTTTCGTGAATCAGGAAAAACATGTTTAATTACAGGTGCGAGTTGTCCACTAAATACACGGTAGATGAACTGACTAGTCTACGTGGGAAGACAGCCAGTTTCGTGTATTAGGGAAATCATATTGAGTACAGGTGCGAATTGTCCTGTAAACACACCGTATATGGACTGACTAGACTACGTGGGAAGATATAGCCAGTTTCATGAAACAGGAACAACATCTTTAGTACAGGTTCGAGTTATCCAGTCAACACACGGTAGATGAACTGACTACGTGGGAAGATAGCCAGTTGCGTGTATCAGGCAAAATATATTGAGTACAGGTACGAGTTTTCCAGTAAACACACCGTAGATAAACTAACTAGTATACATGGGAAGATAGCCAGTTTCGTGAATCAGGGATAACATGTTGAGTACAGGTGCGTGTTGTCCAGTAAACGCACGGTTGATACACTGACTACATGGGAAGATAGCCAGTTTCGTGAATCAGGGAAAGCATGATGAGTACAGGTGCGAGTTGTCCAGTAAACACACGATTGATGAAGTAACTAGTATACGTGGGAAGATAGCTAGTTTCGTGAATCAGGGAACTGACTACGTTGGAAGACAGCCAGTTGCTTGTGTCAGGGAAATCATGTTGTGTACAAGTGCGAGTTTTCCAGTAAACACACGGTTGATGAACTGACTAGTATACGTGGGAAGATAGCCAGTTTCGTGAATCAGGGAAAACATGTTGAGTACAGGTGCGCGTTGTCAGTAAACACACGGTAGATGAACTGACTAGACTACGTTGAAAGACAGCCAGTTTCGTGTATCAGGGAAAACATATTGAGTACAGGTGCGAGTTGTCCAGTAAACACCCTATAGATGAACTGACTACGTAGGAGACAGCCAGTTTCGTGAATCAAGGAAATTATATTGAGTACAGGTGCGAATTGTCCAGTAAACACACCGTATATGGACTGACTAGACTACGTGGGAAGATAAAGCCAGTTTCATGAAACAAGAACAACATCTTTAGTACAGGTTCGAGTTATCCAGTCAACACACGGTAGATGAACTGACTACGCGGGAAGCTAGCCAGTTGCGTGTATCAGGGAAAACATGTTGAGTACATGTGCGAGTTTTCCAGTAAACACACGGTAGATGAACTAACTAGTATACGTAGGAAGATAGCCAGTTTCCTGAATTAGGTAAAACATGTTGAGTACAGGAGCGATTGTCCAGTAAACATACGGTAGATGAACTAACTAAACTACGTGGGCATATAGCTAGTTTCGTGAATCAGGGAACTGACTACGTAAGAAGATAGCCAGCTGCTTGTATCAGGGATAACATGTTGAGTACATGTGCGAGTTTTCCAGTAAACACACGGTTGATGAACTGACTAGTATACGTGGGAAGACAGTCAGATTTGTGAATCAGGGATAACATGTTGAATACAGGTGCGAGTTGTCCAGTAAACACGCTGTAGATGAGCTAACTACGTCGGAAGTCAGCCAGTTTTATGAATCAGAGAAAACATGTTGAATACAGGTGCGAGTTGTCTAGTAAACATACGGTAGATGAACTAACTAGTTTACAATTACAGACCAAATATTTAAGCTCTAGGCCTTAACATGTTTACTTTCGGTTGCTATGGCATCCAGAGTTCTGCATGGAATTAATTTAATTGCACAATTTTTAAAAGGGCATCACCCAATGAACATTACTATGAAGTTTCACCAATATGGCAAATTGGTTTAGGAGATGTCGTTTGGGGCAAAATGTTGAGGGACGGAATGACGACGAACAGTAGTTGATTGGAAAAGCGAGTGTGCTCATGTTATCTAAAAAGACCATAATCTGTAAGATGTATATGCATAACATCCTAGCATACACCTTGCACACAAAATGAAGTAACCCTAAAACCTTTGAAAGAAAATACCGGTATCAACAGGAAAAACTACAGCAATACTTTTTAAAAACCCTCAATATTACAGACAGATTAACCTTCTCGGTAGTATCAACTGTGAGCAAGATTCATTAGCAAAATAAAAGAATATGCATAAGTCAGAAAAACATAAATATCTTACATAAGGCAAAACAAGTGACTTAGTTATTTACCCCTATGACCTTCAATAGTTAATGTTTTTAACTTCTTAATGTATTAAATGCAACTTAATAAACCTAACAAGATGAGGTTTAATTTTGTTTCTACTTTTATTTATTTTTGTTTTCTAAAAGTCAAGGTCAAACTTACAAAGACCTGGCAAAATCCATCGTTATGAGGACTTTGTTTTGTGTATTGTAAATATTTTAATATCGGTACCTATAATACAAAAACACAAGAGTCCGTCATTAATGGTAGACTGACAGTCCAGAACAACTAATGATGGCATCATAAAGGGTCAATGAATAACAGAGGCTACGTGTTAGTCCGATTGAACACAGTTTATTTGGACAAACTATATCTAACAAAAAATCATTTGATGTGTTAAGACAGAAACAAGAGGGCCACGATGACCCTTTATTTATCACCTTATTTAAAATAACTTCAATAGTTTGAAACGTTTTTACTCTATACATATATAAACAACAAGCAAGTTCCGTCGCGGATAATACCTGGTGATAAAACGCGCGTCTAATCACAGGAAGGGAAGATACGTTTATCCATGGAGTGTTGCTTTTTCAGCAGATGGAAAAGTACGGGAACTGTATGACGTCGCGTATTTTGCAATTTTGCCTTTCCGATTGCATGTCTTTTAACCAATCAATATGGCTTGAACAATGTTTGGAGAGGGTCACCCTAGGATAATTTCTACCAAATAATCTTTGAATCCGACGAGCCTATTCAGAGTAGAAGAATTTCAAAAATTGTGCATTTACCATTTTCGGAAGCCGAAGCACCCAAGTTATCCATAAAATTGAAATGTTTGAACAACTATGAAAGAAGACCATGAAAGAAACATTCCTGGGAAGATTTGTTGAAATTGGTCAAGCGGTTTAGTTGGGGTGTCGTTTAAAGCTCAAGTGTAACGACATACGGACTATGGAGAGAATGTGATCAGAGAAAATCTCCTTGAGCGATCGGCTCAGGTGATCTAACAAAATATTAACCAAATTAGACCAAAAAAAAATCAATCGGGCCTATTGGTTTGGACACGTAGATTTCTGAAGTGTTTACTATATACCATGCGGCCATGTTTTCAAACGGATCTAAAATTAATTGAACAAACTTGATAGAGGGTCACCCAAGGAACATGTGTGCTATTTCTTTTTTTTTAAATCGACCGCTAAATTGAGGACCTTGCAAATAAAGGAAATCATTTATAGGACTCTGGTGTTAGTCCTCACAATGGAGGTAGGTCCTCTATTTATTGGTGTGCAGTCAAGTCGAAGTCCTCAAACTGTCGTTTATACAAACACACACCAGACACCCCCCCCCCCCCCCCCCGACACACACACACGAACTCATTGTGAATGTTATGTATATATAACACAAACATGAATGCATAGATAAACATCTTTAAAACAAAAGAAAGCGGGAAAATGTTTCTTTTAAACTGATGAAAAATATGCATTAAAAGATATTCTAAATTCTCATTTATATGGATAATGGAGTCACTTCATAAAAACATGTAAATGAAATAATCCTTTGATCGATTTTCTCTACATCTAATACAGAACAGTTTGACCTGGAAACCGGAAAGATTATATATATAGCATACTTATGTATATATGTAACTTGTTTAGTTTGTAATAGCATTAAAGACAGTAATGTATTTTGTTTGCTAATAAACTTCGTATTGATTTATAAAACAAGAAAAGGTACAAGTCGATGATAGCTTTGTGTTCCAAAGTAAAACTGTTTTACAATAAAAAAAATGTAAAAAATGAACAGAATAAATGCGACACGGGTAAAGTTTTTCGCTTGGATGATCTAAAAATGGACTACGATGTCCGTAATATAATTCCGTATATGGGTGTTGCTACCATATCCTTTTTGGTGAAATATGAAGACACAACATCAAAATAGCGGCTCATATACCATTTTTCTCGATTAATTGCTTTTAATTACAAAGATTTTGAAAAATCTCATCGTCAATTTCATTTTTCGTCCCATCAAAGCCTACCAAAACAGTGGAATGCTTAAAATAGAAACCGATTCCTTAAGAAGCGGTTTAAATCTAAGGAGCCTTAACCTTAGTCCCTGTCGAGATACCTTGCAGTGTGACAATAGAAATATATATTATATAAACAAAATAGCAACACTATTATCTTGTATAGTATAAGTATTACTATACTCATATATTGCCGTGCCACATGATATATAAGGGAGACAACTACTTAACCCTTAGATGGGACAGATTAGTTTGAAAAAACAACTATTGATCAGATTGCCTCCCATTTACTGGTATTTTGTTATTTGCCCATATCAACAATCTATTATCGCAAATGCATTGGCGCGAATCTTGGGACCATCTATTTTACATATTTGGGGTTTTATAAGTCATTCAAAGGAGATGTCAATATACCGGTATCACTGGATCTCAAATCACACTGCAGTCCTTAAAATGTGCACAAAGTGAGGGTGATGTACTTTTGGCAAAGGCACTGGTAGTATAGCAAGTAGTTTAACACTCGCAGAGGGAATATTAATAAGAGCTGAAGAACACTTAGACCCTTCAGCGTTATGATATTAACGGATGTTTATTACATAATCGTTGCCAGAAGCATTTCCTATCTACTTATAGAATTGAAGGTCAGCATTTTTTCTGCATTTGAGAAAAAGAGTGCGTTTATCATATCCGTCTCAACCATTGTGTACATACTTAATCGCGTGTGGTTTAACATAAAACAATAACAAATCTGATAGTATTAATGTCTGCATTATATTTAACCCAAGCTGTACACTACCTGGTCGTGATACTTAAACGTATACATAATTACAGTTAGTCATCTGTGTGAAACTTCCGTCTTGAGGATCAAGTTACATATCTTCGCATTATATTATTTTCCTTAAGAACAGAATCAGGAAGTGTTACAGTTTCGTATTACTGATAGTGATCAACATTGAAAACCTTATGCCTACCCTTTTTTATTATAATGTCAGTTACCTTTTTAAACATCGGCTCAAGTTTATTATGTTCTGTCGACATAGTAGAATGCATTTATAAGCAGCATAGTATTTCATCAATTTAATGATGTCTACGTTATGTCGGACATATGAACATGCCTGACTGTTTAATATTCAATCAACTATTTAGTGATCTAATATTTGTACTGAATAGACGTTTTCGTAGTCTGCTTTGAATATGCACAATTCCTTATAACAGACACATATAATAAACTTTTGCCATAAAATTAAATACAGGTTGGAAAGCAAACATGCATAGGTATATCGTAGCACACTTGCATTAAACACACTTACATATGTACGTTGGTTTTCCTGGAGCATGTTTGTATAGACTTGATGTACAATAGTGTTTTAGCCAAACTAGATAGCATGATGTTTGTTTTGTTTCTTTGTGTGGTGCTTTACGCCACTTTCAACATGGTTTCTGTTGTATCACGAAGGTTTCTGTGTCATAAAGAGTACTACTGATCCATTTATCATGTCTCAAACGATTCTGGTGTAATGCTTACCCCACAATCCTGAGTGCCTTGGGGTGGGGTGAAATGTTTGTACAATTTAAAAGGCGTGTGTTTGATTCGACCGGGTATCAAACCCGCGACCTCTCGCACCGAGGCTGCAACCACAGGGTGCAGATACGTCTGCTTGGAAACTGTAGCAATTTCTCACTTTTGTCACAATGTTTTCAACTTTTTTCAGTAATGTTTCTTTCATTTATAGAGGTTAACCATGATTTTGTCCTTGATGTTTTCAAAGTCGTCTGCTGCAGATTTGTTGTATGTGGGAACGGGTTAAGGTCAATGTCCGTGTGACATGTCTCATTAAGTATACACTTGATCCTTTTATCCTGTTTATTGATACGAAGACATCGTTTGGTAATACTACATAGACAAACAGGCAGTGGTTTAAGTTATTGAACAAGTAGTATTTTTTTTAAAAATATATTCGTCTTTAATGTTCAAATTACAAATGTTATAACTATTGCTTTTGAGGACCCATATTTCAAGTTTTACAATGCTTTAAAAATCTTAAGGAAACACGAGCCAATCGTTAATATGTTGACATAGTCTTGCTGAAGTACATTCACGTTAAGTTATTGGACTGTCGTTTATTGCAACAATCTTATAACTTTCTCAAACTCTATTCAGAAACACTACGCATGCCTCTTAATGTTACTAGATAGACGGTAAACAGGGTTACAAAGAAAAAAAAAAAAAGAAAACACACGATTTTACAACTAGATAGATATCTATACATATCTAGTTTGCATGACTCGCTGCTTTAACCGAATACATTATATTACAGAACTTCTATACTTATTGTTCGCTTCAAAACATATCTTCCAACACCAGTGCATTCAGAGCTATCCAATCCTTACAGTTAATAAGGTATTTGATATGTGCATATATCGTGCCACATACACTGCATGTGAGTTGTGGATTATCTCCTTTGCACTCATGGTTTGAGGGATAACTGATGCGCTGACGTCCGGATAAATTTACCAACAGTACTATTGTAATCGGGATAAAACACTTTTCAAACAAACATACACTTTAATCGCGTATGCATGTTACGTGAATTTAGGTTTTGATGTAATTCAATATGCGAAACAGGAATCAACTCTACACCCTCAGATTTATAAATATATTCACAGATTAAAACAGTGCATGCCCGGAATGTAAATTATGTTTTTACGCATGGAAACGCATATTGACGCATCTGCAGCAGAAGGATTTTGAAAATTGTCAACATTTTTCTTCTTTGGACATTATGCTGCTTCCAACTCTGTATTAACAATTATTTCCTGTATCTTTACCATTTTTCACTTGTTACCCAAGGACAAATATGCTCATTGGAAGTAGCTTCTCCCTTCGACACAATGTGTTCAGCTCTATGCAAGTTTTATACTTCCTTTTACAGATACTTGCCGTTTTTTTTTTTTTAAACGTAGTCCCCGATGAAAACAAGTGGTGTATGTGGGATAAGTATTACTAATCAATCCCAAACTTAAATCGAAGCCATTGCTTTTAATGACAATAAGTTTTGCAATCAATTAGTTTTACAATTTTACAATCTGAAGTCCGATCTAATTGTTATGAATTTAGGTAGATGAAAATCTGACACACCCTTGATTACTTGATCTACATGCATGTTCACTAGTTGTCGAAATATTTGTTGCAGAGATACAGTATACACTCAGATAGGTCTACGAAAGCATTTCTAAATCTACATCTTTCACTGCTGTCCATTTGTTGGTTTTCCTTCAACGAAGCCTGTTCTGTATAACGTGTATATGTGGGTTGAACAGCGATATTCGCAAGTTTAAAATTGTGTGTATCCCCGAGGACGGCTTGTAACAGTCTTGGTCTACGGGTCGTCATCGAGTGTGTCTCGGATGATGCCTTCAAACGGTCTATGTACTCATGTTGAGTGTGTCCCAAATAAAGCTTGAAACTTTGTATACAGGTCGTCACTGACTGCGTCCGTGATGACGCCTTAAAACGGTCTATGCTTACAGGTCGTCATTGAGGTGCGTTCTTGATGACGTCTTAAATAGTATATGTATACAGGTCGTCAGGGAGTACGTCCTTGATTACGTCTTAAAACGGTTTATGTATACAGGTTGTCATTGACTGTGTCCTTGATGACGCCTGAAAAAGGTCTAAGTATACAAGTCGTCATTGAGTGCGTCATTGACGACGCCTGAAACCGGTTTATGTATAAAGGTTGTCACTGACTGCGTCCTTGATGACGCCTTAACACTGTTTATGTATACAAGTTATCATCGAGTGCGTCCTTGATGACGCATTTAAACGGTCTAGGTATACAGGTTGTCATTGAGTGCAACCTTGATGGCATGTTAAACAGTCAATGTATACAGGTCGTCAGTGATTGTGACTCCGATGACGTCTTAAAATAGTATATGTATAAAGGTCGTCATTGAGTTTGTCCTTGATGACATATAGAAACTTTAAATGTTGTTGTTTGGCCATAACCGATCAAAAGAGGCTTATTTGTGGTTTCGATTGTGAACGGAGTATACATTGATCAGAGTAAGTGAGCGCGATAACTGGTCTTGATCTTTACGATTTGCTAATTCCAGAACGTATTTGTGTAAGACTAGGCTTGACACTGTATTGCCGGTTTATAAAGTGCATGCCCTTCTATACTTGTGTATTTATCGTGTATGTTATTTAATTGAAATCTGGACTGCATGAAAAGCTTGGAACAGTACTTGTTTGCTCAACTATGAAGCCAGTTAAATAATATATGAAACAAACACGAATAAGAAACAAGAGGGCCATGATGGCCCTGGATCGCTCACCTTAATTATACAATGTACTACAATGCAAAATACATCAGGACAATTATTCTGAATGCAACCTCCACAGTGTTAACAATATTTTCCTTCATTTGGCCTAGTGATCTATATTTTTTTACCTGATATGACCCATATTCCAACATGGACTTGATATTATCAAGACAACATTCTGACAAATTTTCAACTTGCTCAAAGTAAAAATGATCCATATTCGATCTTGGCTTAGATATCATTTAGATAAACATTCTCATAAAATGTCAAGCTGCTGTAGCAAATAATGTGTCTTCTACAGAGTTAACAAGATGTTCCTTCAATTTGGCCTAGTGACCTAGTTTCTAACCCTGCATGACCCATATTTAAACTGCTGAAGCAAAAATTGCGGCCTCTAGAGTGTTAACAAGATTTCGCTTCAATTTGACCTAGTGACCTCGTTTTTGACCTCATATGGCCCAGTTTCGAACTTGTCCAAGATTTGATGGAGATGAATGTTCTGATACACTTTCATGAAGATTGGATGCAAAATGTAGCCTGTAGAGTGTTAACAAGCTGAAATGTTGACGACGCACGACGGACGACGAACGACGCACGACGCACGACGCACGACGGACGGACGCCGGACAAAATGTGATCACAATAGCTCACCTTGCACTTCGTGCATAGGTGAGCTAAAAAACAACAACAAGGATATCTGTTTACAATTATAGTTATTTAAAAGCTATCCAACTACAACATGTTAACATAAGATTGATACAAACGCACATTTCTAATTATAGCATTTTAAGGATTTACTATTTAGATTCTTAAAATGGATGCGCAGGCCGATGTTTGTCTACATCATTTACAATACGCTTAAGTTGGTATTCCTGTAGCAAATTGTTTTGTCAAGATCCTTTCAGAATCGTCTACTTGATATATGTTATATATGGTAAAAAAGCTGACCTATGTTAACTAGGCACTTTCTTAGCTTATCACGTTCCTCACTTAAAAGTTTTTTTTGATCAATTCATTACTTATACTGTCATTAATATATAGCTTTTTTTTTAACAATCTGTTTTCAAAGTCATCTGCTGCAGATTTGCTGTAGTGGAAAAGGGTTAAACAGTACGCTGTTCATAAAAATCTCTCGAAATACACCTCCAAAAGTATTATACTTCGTCTTGTAAAGTAGTTAACCTCATCTCTATAGATCTAGGTCACCTTCTTTATCCTATGTAAGCCGCCATTTTGTTTTGGGAGGAGAGAATTTCGGGCGCATCGGACCGTAACCTTGGGCTCATCTATATTTAGCGCGAGATAGCAGACGACACGTTTTAGGTCGGACAGGTAGTATAGTGAACACCATCGAACCGTGTCAGTCAAAACAAGATTGAACAGCATTCCTCATTTTTTCATTCACAATCGTGGTGATTCGTTAGGTAGACATCAGGGAATGTATTAACCTAATCCCCCCTATGTCCTGGATCCTAAAAACAGCTTTTTCTGGCAGACGACACTTTATACAGAATATATAACTCACGCTCCGTACTGAAGGCGTTATACTCATCGTTAAAATAGATCTCTAAGCAGACGACTGAGTGGTGTAAGCAGACGACACTTTATGCAACAGTGCTCCATATCTCGTATACAAAACCAATAGGGTTTAATCTACTAGGTATTCGGATTACTATTTTCACGATGTGTTATTTTACAGATAAAGTTACGGGGTGGGGTAGATCACTCCTTTAGTTCTCTTATATATTAGGAGGAGACAGTGCTGCAGTGCAAATTATAATAACAAAAAGAAGATACAATTGATTTATATTTATACATTTTATTGACATTATTATGAACAAAACATAGTGTACGTACATTATAGCATAATATGTAATAAGCTTTCATTCACAATCTATACAATCCAACAACTAGATTATCATGAACGTAACCTAATACCCATATGGGTATGATACATACTTCTTTGCGATGACACGTTTGTCAAAAACTAGTTTATAATCCTTCCTTTCACACTTAGTCACTAACTGTGCAGTATCTCTAACTCTTGAGATTTTGTGGGCATTCACCATCGACACCACGGCATTAGGACGTTTTGTTACGAAGTCTGTGATAACGTCAAAATTTACATTTAACATGTTTTTGCAATTGAGAGTGATCCCTCTGATCTTACAGGTGGTATACTTACACAGTTTATCTGGGTTTTGGGTTCTGTATGCATAGTTTTTCGGCCCCCCTGTCACGAAAGTCAGTATTCTGTTTTTGGGAACTTCGTCGGTCATATCCCCTAGATAGTCGCCCAAAGAAGGTTTCCATTCCCGTTTTCGGGTGGAAAAGATAACTGAGTCAGTATCTGCATAGAGTGCCCTAGTGCCAAGATTTTCAAGGTAAGAGTAGAGCTTAAGCCGAGCTTGCGCAGTTGTATACGCTGCAAGGATGACATTGGTTTTGGGATTAGAGTCCACAAAGTCATGTTTGTATTTCCAGCGCATTTCGACAAATTCTTCGGACACGTAATTGACGCAAGTGACCTCCTCTCTATCAGAAGTCAGTTTGTCGAAATATATAGTTGGGTCGTCAACCATGTCAACTTGGGCCATGTTTGATCTTTGTCCGAATTTCCCCCAAAAGGAGTTGAGCATCAGTTTGGCAAGTGCACGCAAACCTTTGTTTTTTTGGATTTTGTCATAGTCCAACAGTATACCTTCCTTCTCATGATACAGTCCTATATACTTTCTCTTGTCTTCTTTGGTCTTACACCAGTCAGGCCACCCACTGGCTTCCTGTTTAATTTTCAGGAATGTATTTACGTACTCTGTAAACAGGCCACCTGTCTTAGTCAATGGGTCATACTGCGATACGTTATCAAAGTGCCACACCTCGAATATCTTGTCAATCTGATACCCCGCATGCAAAGCTTTTTTAACCTCATCTGTCACCCAAGTACCCGTCATAGAACGTTCGTCGTCCGTGTGTATACATATGTCTTGACATTGGTTTTCTGCATACATCTTACAAAGATGAAACAGTAGTTTACCGTTCATTTTACAAGGTAAGACAGGATGAAAAAGATCTCTTGGTGGAATAACTTTACATTTGATAAGACCTTCGTAACTGTCCAGTTTGTGAAAGTTTTCAGTGATAATTTCAGGATGACCTAACGGAATTTTCCCCGTTTTATTCACCCACGGATAAAGAGATGTTACATCATAGTAGTCAATGTCTTCGTCAGCAGTAACTTCTTTGTACAACGTATAGGCCTCGGTACGACCACCCGTAAAAGGCGTCACGTGGTTCTAATGGAGTAACCAGCTCCAGTTTGTCAATATATGACTTCATAGCTGGATTCTCATGACATTGTTTGTTAAAGTCAGCTTCCCAAATGCACCTATATGTATCCCCTAGGTCTTCTAGATACTTTTCTTTTTCAAGAGTCCTGTCATACAAGTCCCCCATGGTCATTTGTGTCACCGGATTAATTGTAGAACGCGAATATCTAGCAGGGTTTCCATGCCAGAAATCACCATGGAATTCCAATACTACCTTTTCACCAGACTCTGTTTCATGGTAACCATCCAAGAGATAAGAACCAATACATTTCTCACCACCATTTCTAGCATGCTGAATATCAAGACCTTCAGTATATGAAATGTATTTCAACCATTGTAGAGCTTTCCTGGATTGTTTTTGCTCTGGATTGTACCCATGATGAGGGATCAGGGCAATGGTTTCAGCTTGTAGGAAGTTGGTCCGAAACACCAAATTGCATGCGGAGGCGATAGTAATGCACTGGGAAAAAGGGTCAATGTTAGTGATATCCATAAAGTCGTCACGAAACTTCAGAGAGCAACGTCGTAGAATGTCCACGTCCGACCTACAATAACCTAGCAGTTCAGACTGGACATTGAATCCGTCGTATGTATGCTTATCATACCATTCTAAAAATGTATGTCTGTCTTCTGGCTTCATGCCATCGGGATTGTAATACTGAATATCGGGCAGTGTATCTAGTACCACGGATTGGTTTTCCTTCTTGTTAAATAAATGAGGGAAATAACCCTTTTTCAGTTCAGAGAAGCCAAACATATCAGGCAGTTTTGCCAGTGCCATGGGCAAGAAGTTGATAGAATCAATCATTTTGATTTTTCACGACCGTACTCATGATTTTTGTGCCATTAGGTACAATGGTGGGAAGGATAGCATGTTTGTAAAGATACTGCAATATTGGAAATGAATCGTAGCCTTGAAAGTTATGACATAAATCCGTTGAGTCGTAGTTAGCCTCCGAGAAGAGCCACTCACAGAAATCATTCAGTGTGCTTTCACCCTTGAAAACATGTTCTCGCGGACCACATTGTTTACATTCCTCGGTTTTATCCATACACGCTGTACATACTTTTTGAGCCACACAGATATTTGGAGTGTGTTCATAGCTACCACAGCTAAACAGACTTAAAACAATTCTGACATTTTCCAAAGGCGTCGGGAGTATATCCTCTGTTACACTGTATCAGATCTTGCTGAGTGCACTCAAAGTCGAAGAAGATGAAAGTTTGTGCATTTTCGATCTCGTCTATAGCTATCTCTTCTAGTGACATGTGTTCAGTTTCCTCTGGCATCATGTAGCAACGATGGCCTTCTTCAAAGAAATCCTGACACACAGCACAGTAGATTTGTCCACACTTGTGATTTTTGTCCAACTTCTTGTTGACCGTTTTCCGGCATTGCTTGCATCTGTAGATCAATTTACATGTTGTATTTCCTTGAGCTGTCATGCTCTTGTGGAGGTCATAACATTGCTCTCCTCGAAAAAATCGATTACATTCTTCACATTCAATCCATGGCTCGTCACATACGTCATGCACTTTTCGACAATTGTGACACACACTGTTACACGCATGTTGTTCCTTATGATCATAACCTTTGGTGCACTGCGTACAAAAGTAGTTCCTGCTTAGAAATGCTGACATGCTGGTTATGACATCATAATGGTCGTCATGATGATACAAATAAATCTTGTTTTCTGCCTCTGGTCCACTGTATGTTATGCCATTGAAATATTCTTTGGAGACCAAAGATATCTGATAGTCTGGTAGCACTTCTTGAATTTTTTTGATCTCTGCTAGACCGCATTTTCCCAAAGGGATACTTGCTTGTTCATGTAAGCGTTTGGCCAGTTCTTCTTGCAATGCTTTTCCCAGTCTTATGCTGTTCCATTTTTCATGGTTATCCAATTTCGCCTTTGCAGTCACAATGGCTCTAGCACAGCAAAGATCATCCTGATTCTGTATTTGTATAATACATCTTTTATCTAGTAGGAATTTCTCCGTGTTGACGTATCTGCATCTTTTCCGAGTGCCACCAACAGGCATGTCCACCAGAGTCACTTCAAAGATCAAAGACTCGGTAAAATCTTCATTGGACTGTAGCACGCGCTCTATCTCTGACATAAATCGATCCGCGGTCAGTTCTGTTATCCGTAAGAAAGGGATAACAATGGGATAGTCCAGAGACGGACTTTGGACAGTCAGTCTTACTAAATCCTCTGACTTGGTTCCTCTCGTCAGATCAGAAAATATGGCGGTAAATAGTAGTTTTAGTGTCGCATGCACATCTTCCGTCACTTCCAGGTCCTTAAAGTTGACCTTGTAAGTAGAAGCCGTTGTTCTGAACTTCTTCATGTGTTGTTCTTTGAGTTTTGAAACTGTATAAAACTGCCGAGGGTCGTCGACTTTCTTCAGCCTTTTTGCCACTGGCCTTTCTTCCGTATCACTAACCGGTCTCCTTTTTCCACTTCCCACTTGATGCTTAAGGAGTTGATGGCGGCGTAAATTGTCTGACCTAGTGAAAACTTGGTCACAATGAGTACAATGCAAATTTTCAGCCTCGTGTTTCTTCTTATGTCGCTCTAAGTTGCCTGCTCTACTGAAGACTTTTCCACATACACCACAGGGATATTTCCCCCAATGGTCTTCTGTCCGTTTGTGCTGTTTAAGCTGACTCAGCTTGGAAAAGCTAGCCCCACATTGTTCACACTGGTAAGCCATGTCCGCTCTGATTGCTGGCCTGGAATAGAATGAAAAGACTCTATAAATAATTGAAAAGCCCACATAGCGATGATGAACTAGTATGACACGTTCAATATATGCGTTCTTTACGTTTACACTTTATAAATAAAAAAACAAAATGAGTGTCAAGATATTTCAAGCTGAGAGTCAGGCGAGACTAAGAAAAAGCCAGGCGAGACTAAGAATATACTCACTGTCTAAGGCTTCAGAAATGTCTCTTTTGTTCAAGAATGCGAGTACGTCTTTCCTCCTTGTCGATCTGAAGTCAAATGTTAAGAGCTAGCGAATGATCCTTATATAAAGACATATTAAACGCAACTGCGCATGACTGGTACTATAATGTATTTTGATTGGCTGATAGTATGTACCTAGACTTATAACATGGCTACAGACCCCCTATATGATCATTTGGTAGTCGACCTCCATTAGGATAACATGTATAAGTGTTCAGGGTGTTACAAAGGATTCTCACGGAGTGATAACATGTCAAGACATTGGAAGCAGACGCATGGCAGAATCAATGGAGCGTATCATCCTCCTCCTCCTCCTCCTCCTCTTCATGAAGCACAGGAAGCGCCTCCTCCTCCTCCTCCTCCTCATGAAGCACAGGGAGCGCCTCCTCCTCCTCCCCCTTCTCCTCCGGAAACGCCTTTGGGAGCGCCGGGGGCGCCATTGGGAGAAGCACAGGGTGATAAGGCTATGATACTGCAGCACCCTTTCACCATGATGATCTCTGGACCTACAGGTACTTTGTTAATCTTTCTTTTAAAATGATTTGTAAATAACTACTAGCTAGTATCGCAATATTACCAGCTTATATTTGTAATAGTGACTTGCTAGTATCAATATCTTATTGTATATTAAACGTACTCTCTTTGATATATTTCAGCCTGTGGGAAAACTACTTTTACGAAAGACCTGTTACAACACCACACCACTAGAATTCAACCTAACATACAGAGAATCGTATGGCTGTATAAGCGATGGCAACCCCTGTATACGGTCATCCAGACCTCAGTCTCACCTCGAGTACAGTTTATGCAAGGCATTCCAGAAGACTTGAATGAGGACGATTTCTTTGATCCGAGAGTCAACAACCTGCTTGTCATTGATGATTTGTTTACCGAAGCTGGCAAAGACAAACGCATTACTGACTTATACACAGAGGGGTCCCACCATAGATCCTTAAGTGTAATTGGAATAAACCAAAATTTATTAGGGAACAAAGATCCTACCCAGAGGAGAAATTGTCATTATTTAGTCATCTTCAAGAACCCCGTAGATTGCCTAGCTGTCATGACACTGGCTCTGCAAATTACCCCGGGCGCAGTGAGATCTTCATGAAGATGTTTACCAAAGCCACTAAACACGCTTACGGTCCTATGTTGGTGGATCTGAAACCCTACACCTCAGAGAATGAACGACTCAAGCCAAGGGTCGTGTGGCAGGATGAAAAGCCTTTGACCAATCAGGAGCCAGATATGTCACATATGACTATAAAAGAAGGCACGCCGCGCACTGTGGATCATTCTACGGTCGGAGTTCAAACCGTCAACATCGACGCAGAGCAGCAAGACACAACCATGTCGGACAAGGTGAATGCCTGCGATGACTGCGGGGTTGGTGCGCCGAGAGTCAAGACGTACCTACAAAAAAGCGTAAACTGGAAGAGAGTGAATCCGAATCCACGGAACCTGTGGAAGACAATGAAGGATACCTTCAGTTGTGGCGTTTAGCTAAGAAAGACGGAAGCATTCGCTACAATGAGCTCTATGGCCGATACGTCTCAGATAAAGCACAGATGATGACCGTGATGAGGTGATTGAAACCATATAAGCAGCAGCACTACTACGAACTTATCAGTATGTGTGTGGCCTTCATTGTGAGCGGATATGGCATCTTGGGAGGATTATTTAAAAGTCCATTTATTATGACCCTGCGCACCCTGCCAGTACAAAGTGGGCGATTTTGTGCCCATCAGTCATCTGAGAAACGTGTTCACTAGGGCCTATGATGAGACATACAGTGGTGAAGTGTTTCGAGTTCATAAACGCTACTACAGAGGACGGCTGCCTATCTACCGACTCCGTGATTTACAAGAGGACGACATCAAAGGAACATTTAATCAAAATGAACTTCAGAAAATAAACATAGACCCTGATCAAACCTGGAAAGTGGAAAAAATACTTAAAACCAGAGGACGAAAGAAAAATAAAGAAGTGTTTGTCAAATGGAAATACTATCCAAGCAAATTTAACTCATGGGTCAAAAAGAGTGAAATTGAATAAATATCAAATGCACAGTGTCAAATGTCATATGTTGTCATGTTTTCCTATGTATTATGCTAAACACTTGATGTGTATATAGTGTTGTTTAACTATGTGTTTTATACATTATGCTGTAAAAATAACCCATGTATCTATAGAATAAAAGGCATGTACATTGATTCTCGTTTTGTTTTTTCAATACCCCTGTCAGAGTTGAGACGCGTGCCAGCATTTTAAAAGTCGCCTTTTTAAACCACTACCCAAGGTGTTAAACGGTTGCTATAACCCCTTATTTGCTCCATTACCCCAATACTACCGTCTGCTGCTCGATAAATATACTGCCGAGTTTAACTGCTTAAAGTTAACCAGCTCAGCTGATCAGGTAGTCTATCGCAGGAAAAAAACTTACTATGCTATACCAGGTTTTTAAAATTCGACTTGTGTAATGTAGTAAATGTGCACATGTTAAGAAAGCGATGCGGACACTTCGACTAATTAACACCAACTGTGGTGATATAGCGAAAAATCAAGCTTCGTTTTGATACGCCTTTCAGTGAAAAGAGATAACACAATTATAACCAACTCCTCAAAAGTACAGCGCATTCGGTCCTAAAACACACTTACCTGAGTTTACGTTGATACACATTAAATATAAGCGATGTAAATTTCACGGCGGCTGGCTCACGAATGTTAAACTAACGTAAAGAAAAAGTGTACTTATAATAATTGCACAACACGTTGAAACATGTCTAGAGGTCACGCTGACCACCCCACATAGAGGGTTTTCTGTGACTGGTGCTATCAAGTGACCTGGTCACAATGGGGAAGGGTATCGTATGTCTGTGACGGAACAATAGGGAGACTGCACCCAATAGAGTGGTCTCTAAATCACGTTTCTCGCTCCACCTATAGGAAACGTTTGCATGACGTCATTAGCCGAACCCGAAACAATGGGGTGTAACTCCCCATTCAAAAGATTTAAACAATAGGCCTTGATATCAATTTGGTCACTCCTAATTACTTCTCATTATAATAGAGATCGTGTTAGAGTATTATATCGTATAATCGCGTATCATTTCGCTACTGTTTCGTATAGTTGAAAAGTCAACACTTATTCGCCTCGTGTCCGATCAAATTGCAATGTGTGGTCTGTCAATTACGCAGTATCGATAGATCAACTAGGTCGAATGAATCGGATTCATTATAATGGCACCATGATATCACTGTCACGCCTTCGTAATGATTCGTTATTTCATTTTATCGGATAACCCCAATATAAAATATATACAGACGACTCGAGTTCTTTCGAAATGCGACCCCTTTTGCCACGCGAGTGAGATTAAACGGTTTGAATTACATTACGGGGTAAAGTTGTCTTTTGTAAATACACGCCCCAACGCACACTAAGATTACCAAGCGGTATCCGTTACACTATAGGCCTCGATCCTGCACAGGTGTCAAAATATTGAATGTCAATTATATTCACTGTCAATCCCTTAATATTAATGAATTGTCTCATACTGACTCATAGAGAGAATAAGTCGGATTATACTATCCACTATATATAAGGTCTACCTGGTCAAAAACGTGTCGTCTGCTATCTCGCGCTAAATATAGATGAGCCCAAGGTTACGGTCCGATGCGCCCGAAATTCTCTCCTCCCAAAACAAAATGACGGCTTACATAGGATAAAGAAGGTGACCTAGATATATAGAGATGAGGTTAACTACTTTGTAATGTGATAATTACCATATCCTACTTGAAAACGCTTTTCGCCAACGGTCGAAGACAGCCTCTAAAACATTGTGGAAAAAAAGAATATTTTCATGATGACAAAGTTATTATTTCACCACCAAGCTCTCGGTTATATTCAATGTATTTATTTTTTCTGCATGAGATTTGTCGTATACGAGTTATATAAAGGCATCACAAATAGATGTTTCGCAGTATATCAACGCTATCGACAGTGGTGCAGAGGTAGAGCGTCGGCCTCTCACATCAAAGGTCCCTGGTTCGAGTCCCGTGATGAGCGGGTCCTGAATTTGGGATTTTTCCACACAATCGGCGCGAGTACTGGTTAAGTATCCAGGAAGCAGACATCGAGCGTGATTAATATAAGCTTAAAGCTTGTTTCGCAATCGATTTAAAATAAATAAGTTTAAACTAAACTATCTGTTATCAGTATAGCGTACACTTAACTTATTTGATTTTTGTATACTTATTTTCTATGATGGTTTTTCTAAAAAGTGAATGAATTAAAAATGAGAAACACAGACACAGGTTTGACTTCATAAAAAAGCAGTGCAATCTTCATACATATCATACAGTTTGAAAGCATGCTCTAAATTTGAACTATTGAGAGCATGGATCTAATTGCATACTGATGTGTTTTGACTGCAGAATATCGCAATGAATGGATCTACTTGAGTCACAACATCTCTCATAAATTTAATCATAACATTAAAACAATGCCCTTGTGACTTGGGGACGCTCTCTAAGAATGGCAGTCACCGTCTAATCCTTGCTTGAACCATAACATTGGCGGCTAAATGGATCTGAACGATTGGAGTCTTCAGCTCCAGCATATGGGGTGGTATTAGTTTCAACCGTATACATGTTTAATTTTGTCCACCACGATATGACATTAGCTATTGAAAGCAGCGTTAAACCCAATACAAAATCATTAAAACAAAACAGAACAATGAGTATGCAGTAACATTTCAAAGATTCAGGTCTCGTTGTATATTGAGTTGATTGTATAAATTAATTGCACACATGCTTAATCATACTATCTTCCCTACACGTCCCCATTTAATCACTCTGTTTATTTATAGACTTCTTACATTATACATTTGAAAACATAATATTAATAGGGGTCAACTACCTGGTAAATTTAAACTGTTTAAATGCTCTGATAAAATATGTGTCAGTTAAAAGGTTTGCTCCTTTTTCAGACGTACACAAAGGTATTGAATTTTAAGCATTGGTACAATAAAAATGAAGCATGTTTGGTGTAAAAGAGTTGTCTTATTTCATCATTTCTAATATTTCGCCAGAAAGATTTTGTATTTCTCATATAAGTAAAGACGGACCGTGGAGCGTGTGATGAGACTGTCATGAACATCTGAATCGTCACTATAAGTATTTAAAAAATGTTCCACTCTGATAGCTCGCAGTAAAGGAAAACACTAAGTTTATAACCAAATGAAGAAAATTAATACCACAGACTATATTACACACGTGATGTTTCTATGGCATCATTAAAAACATCAATAATCACAAGTAAAATGCAATGAATGTATGACACATACATGAAGCGAGTCTTATCATTGGAAGTATGTCAATATATGTCCACCTTCAACACACATGAGCACGAATCTTCATTTTAAAATTTTGAAATCATTGATAAAATAACATGTTATTCCCTATCTTAAATTAATATTGTCTTAGATTGACGGGTGTATGAAAGGATTGATTGATTGATCATGGGTTTAACGCCGTTTTCAACAATGTTTCAGTCATATCACGGCGACCAGTTCACCTACTCATGCGTTTCCTGGTTTTCCCACACC